>CM053030.1:260388988-260438552 GCA_028564925.1 Lithobates sylvaticus
AATCAAAAGTGCTAATTTTCATAATCTTATATGCATTGTACTGTCATAAAAAGTGTTTGGGGACCTGGGTCCTGCCCCAGGGGACATGTATCAATACAAAAAAAAGTTTTAAAAACTGACGTTTTTTCAGGAGCAGTGATTTTAATAATGCTTTAAGTCAGGGGTGCCCAACCTTTTGAAGAGCGAGGGCCACTTAAGCGACTTGGTAACCGGTCTCGGGCCACAATGAGCGGAGCGGGTGGATGGCATGTCTGTGTCTGCTTTGCATATGCAGAGCGGACACTGACACAGCCCACTATACTTTTAGCTGATCATGTTGGAGGTAGGACACAAGTTGGTGGTTTATGTCTGCCACTTCTTTTTTTTAACAAGAAATGTCTGCCACTTCTTAGAGGTGAATGGAGGGTCCAATTGGTCGGACTGACCATGTGAAAGGGGCCCAAGGCTGCTTTCACACTGATGCACTGCGCTTTACCTGCACCGCGGGTGCAACGCAGTGTACCTTTGGCTTTTCTGCACTTTGCAATAGACTTTTATTATATTCTGCAGGTTTGGTGCACTTTCAGAAAGCTCACTAAACTCGCAGGTAATAACAGAAGTCTATGGCTCAGTGCAGGTAAACTGCTCTGCACCTGCGGATCAGTTTTAAAGCAGCCCAGTAACCACTGCAGAAAATATATGCCTATATATACACAGTTTTGGTAATAAACTGACCTTTAATAATAGTATTCTATTCCATCCCAGTGCAGGAGGTCGCAAGCCACGTCAGAGGGCTCCGCAGGCCAAATGTGGCCCCCGGGCCACTGGTTGGACACCCCTGACATAGAGAATCTACCAGCATGTGTCGTTCATATGGAGACTCTACCAGCATGTGTCGTTCATATGGAGACTCCACCAGCATGTAACGTTCACACAGATTCCACCAGCATGTGACGTTCACACAGAGACTCCACCAGCATGTGACGTTCACACGGAGACTCCACTAGCATGTGACGTTCACATGGAGATCCCACTAGCATGTGACGTTCACATGGAGACCCCACTAGCATGTGACGTTCACATGCAGACTCCACCAACATGAATAAACTGACCTTTAATAACAGTATTCTATTCTATTCCATCCCAGAGCAGGAGGTCGCGGGCCACATCAGAGGGCTCCGTGGGCCAAATGTGGCCCCCGGGCCACTGGTTGGGCACCCCTGCTTTAAGTGAAACAATAAAAGTGTAATATTCCTTTAAATTTCTTACCTGGGGGGTATCTATAGTATGCCTGTAAAGGGGCGCATGTTTCCTGTGTTTAGAACAGTCTGACAGCAAAATTTACACTTCTAAATGAAAAAAAGTCATTCAAAACTACTCGCGGCTACAATGAATTGTCGGTTTGCAATACACATAAAAGTTCATTGATAAAAACGGCATGGGGATTTTTGGGGAGACCCCATGCCATTTTTTTAATTCTGGTGCGGGGTTCCCCTTAAAATCCATATCAGATCTGAAGGGCCTGGTATGGAATTTAGGGGGACCCCCACGCATTTTTTTTTATTTTTGTTCGGGGTTTCCCTGTGGGGAAATCCCCATGCCATTTTTATCAATGAAATTTTATGTGTATTGCGGACCGACAATTCATTGTAGCCGCGAGTAGTTTTAGATGACTTTTTTTCCTTTAGACATGTCATTTTGCTGTCAGACTGTTCTAAACACGGGAAACATGCACCCCTTTACAGGCATACTATAAACACCCCCAGGTATGAAATTTTAAGGAATATTACACTTTTATTGTTTCACTTTAAGCATTAATTAAAATCACTGCTCCCAAAAAAAGTCAGTTTTTAAAACTTTTTTTTTTGTATTGATTCATGTCCCCTGGGGCAGGACCCAGGTCCCCAGACACTTTTTATGACAAAACCATGCATATAAGCCTTTAAAATTAGCACTTTTGATTATTCATGTTCGTGTCCCATAGACCATGTCGGTGGATGACACTGTGAAGGGACCGGCCTGTCAGATCTCCGCTCTCCTCTATGGGTGATCGGATGAACACGGACCGTCTGTCCATGTTCATCCGATCCACTCTGCAGACGGATAGAAAAATAGGATTTTCCTCCGTTTTCAGTATCGGACCATAGCGGGGACGGATGATATCGGATGTCAGCGGATGCATAGGGATACATAGGGATGCATGTATGTTCGTATTTCATCCGAAAACGGATAGATGAAACACGGACATACTGTCCGCACGTGTGAAAGGGGCCTTATTGTTTCACTTTAAGCATTATTAAAATCACTGCTCTCGAAAAAAACGGACGTTTTTAAAACTTTTTTTTTACATTGATACCTGGCAGGACCCAGGTCCCCAAACACTTTTTATGACAATAACATGCATATAAGCCTTTAAAATTAGCACTTTGATTTCTCCCATAGACTTTTAAAGGGTGTTCCGCGGCTTTTGAATTTGCCGCGAACGCCCCAAATTGTTCGCTATTCGGCGAACAGAGGAACACCCGATGTTCGAGTCAAACTTACGTTCGACTCAAATATCGGGCTCATCCCTACTCCTCTGTCAGAAATCTTGCGAGGAGCACCTGGTCATGGCCGGTTTATGGTGAAATGGTGTTCTTTATGGCCCCAACAGTGCTCTCTGGAACATTCAGAAATGTAGAAATCCTTCTGTAACCAATGCCCCCAGTATGTTTTGCAACAATAAGATTGTGAAGGTCTTGAGAGAGCTCTTTGCTTTTACCCATTATGAGATGTTTCTTGTGTGACACCTTGGTAATGAGTCACCTTTTTATAGGCCATTCGTTGATACTAAACCAACTGATATTAATTTGCACTGACAATGATCAGGATTGCTTTCTTATTACTTATACGTTTTAGCTGGTGTCTTGGCTTTCCATGCCTTTTTGCACCTTCCTTTCTTCATGTGTTCAAAACTTTTTCACTGTGTTATTCTATTTTATTACACATAACTTAATTTCTGAACTTATTTGTTTTGATTTATTTGTGTTTATGGATTGCATGGGTTGTTACTGATTAGTGGTGGAAATTTCATGTCGACTGCACCTTTAGAATTATATTTACCTAAAAAAATTATGACATGTTCAATACTTATTTTACCTGCTGTATGTTGATGCCACACTACCTCACCAAGGCTTCTCTGTAAAGTGCGGACCTAAAGCAGGGTATGTGCATACTGAAAAATGTCAGGGTCAGCAGTAGTTGGGCAAATTTCAATATGTGTGTAACAAAGACAGTCTAACAACCTGCTTCTTTTAAACAGTCCTGCTGGAAAACTAGCATTTGCTCAATGCTTGCATCCAATTGTTGCAGTGCTGAACAGTGTATTCTGATAGAGGGAGCCCTTGCTGTCAGAATGCAAAGACAAAGGGAGAAATCCCTGCATCAACATTGCTTGTTTTGATGTGGGAATCTGTGAGTTTTTCTTAGCCTTTTTTTTGTTTTTATTCAACCCTCTGGTTGAACGAAAATAAACTCAGTGTGTATACACTACTTACCTCTATAATTTGAGAGTCTTCAAATTGGAGCATATAGCAGGCATGCCTGGAGGGAGCCCATTCCTCATTAACCACTTCCCGCCCAAGGTACATCATATGATGTCCTGGACTTTGAGTGGGAATATCTGAATGATGCCTGCAGTTACAGGCATCATCCAGATATCATTTTGTTCAGCCATCAATTCCCTGCACCGTAAGAACAATCATAGTGGCAGTTCAGCTGCTTGATCATTCTTATAGGTGGCAGGAGGGGATGCCCTCTGGGTGATTGGCAAGCCAGAGAAGGAATCCGCCAGCGCCAGAAGATAGCAATAGAGAAAACCGAGGGCCAGATGGTCCCCGGAAGTCTTTATGACTCTCGAAGGCCTGTGCGTGACATTATGTCATGTCCGGGCCAGGGCGGAAGTAAACAAAGCCTGAGATTGTTTATTTATTTTTTTGATTTCAGGCCTTCCAGCCTAAAGGAGAGAGGTGGGGTCTCCCCATAAAGAGGACCTGCCACACACTATCCCTATTACAAGGGATGCTTACATTCCTTGTAATAGGAATAAAAGTGATCAAAAAATGCCTGGAGGGCACAGGAACATGTTAGAAGCCCAGCAAGAGCACAATGGCAGCTGAAGGCATCCAATGTGTCGCTCGCCAAATCCAGTGAGCAAGCTATACAAGAATGGCAACTACCCTGATTTACATTTGAAGAAGTGCCACAGTATAAGTACAAGATATTATAGTACCTTCATCCGAACAATATAAAAAAGAGGTTTGGAGGGGGGGGGGGGCTAGAATGAACTTTAATGGTACTGCAGAAAAACTAGAGATAACAGTCTCAATATAAGAGATTTTATACATTTTATTACAAAAATATTTAAAAAATACAATGTTTTAATAAAAAACCAAGATAATCAACCAACATGAGCTCTACAGTCACACAATTGTGACAATCTATACAGTGATACCATCTGTGTATTGATTGCTTGACATGTTTTCAATTTATTACTACAGATCAAAAAGAGAAAACATATATTAATCAGTATTACATGTAATCATTGAATATAAAATTAAAATATATTTTGTCTGGTGTGGTGACCCCTCAAATTGGGTCATCTTACCCATGATGCGACCATGTGAGCGACCCAAGGGAGAAAGGCCCATCCTGGAAGGCATGGAAGCCTCACAAACACACAGAAGACACAGGTAAGATATCTAAACAGAAAAGGAAGAGAATTAAGGCTGGTATCCATACATTGGCCACAATAATCAATATAAAGTAGATAGTAGTAGCTCTTTCCATCATACCAAAACACTTTCTGGATCCAAAAGACCCAAAAGTCAAGTTCAGTTGATCTCTATGAAAAAGTGTAGTATCTAAAATGGTAAATAAATTGAGTCCACTATAACCCATACTGCACAAATGGAGTAAATAATGTCACATTAAAAAGTATGCTCTACCTCATGCGGTTAAGGGTCGCAAACAAATGCCTACAAAATATGGGAAAAAGTGGGGCTCTGTTCCAATGTTCTCAAAATATATCTAAGTTTAATGGAAAACCAGATAGTGAGAATCAAAATAAAACATTAGCCATATATACCGTATAAGTCTACAGAGATTGGCCAGGATTTACGTATCTTACCTTGAAAGATTGAGACACATGTGACCATGTATGGTGGACAGCTAGATTGGAAGATGTAGATAGATATCTACCAGTATTCCTATATGCAGTTGGCTCACTAAAAACTGATACAAAAAGAGGGGAACAAACAGTAAAGCATGGATTCTACACAAAGTCATAAGGTAAAGATGAAATCCATATAGTTTACCTACCATTCAGTGGGACTGGGCGCAAGAAGAGGAGTACAGCATTGGTGGCAGCAGAGAAGCTCTGGCATCCAGCCTCTCTATTTATCTGCTGCGTGTGTGTGGGCTCCTGCCCGGTGACGTCCACATTGTCGCAATGGCATGTGACGTTACCGGGCATGGCCCCAGAGTGGGCATGTGCCAAATCAGCGCACGCGCAATGTCCCAAAATAGCAATTTACACACCACGGATGCTGTCCGTGGATTTTTGGTCGTTCCCAGTGGGTTTGTGGCTTGGAGGGTGGCGGGGGTCCGTGTATTAGCCAAAAAGATGCCTTGCTGTCTTTTTGGCTAATACACGGATCCCTGCCACCCTCCAAGCCACAAACCCACTGGGAACGACAATAAATCGGGCCACGACACAGAAGATCACACCATGGAAGGGCTAGCACCCGTAGCAGCCTTATTGGAATAGGGCAATCCCAAACGTGAACCAGACTAATGGAGCCTCCTAGTGGACCACAGAAATATGACACCCTAGGCACGCATCCACATAGACCCAAAAGGGGAGAACACCACAGCAGACAAACTAATTATTACATTGACATATACAACAAAATAACATATACACATAAAAGTAAATCAAATTATTATTAATACTGATTTGTTTATGAATTACCACTGTTAATCCTAGATCCCTAAATCACAAATGGAGAAGGATTAGAAAGAAAAAAGAGGTAAGAGGGGAAAAAGGAAAAAATAGAGATAAACCCTAGTTCAACAAGAAAGTATTGAGATGCATTATTATAAAAACAGCTTGTATGAGGTGGCCTCATTCAAGCCAGGGGGAGTCATAGCGTTGAGACACTCTTTCCAGAGAGTCTCACATTGAAGTATGAGCTTATCACAATTTCCGCACGCAAAACGATATGGCGTTAAACTGGCAATAACGCACGCAAAACTATATAGAGTTAAACTGGCAGTAACGCACAGAGAACTATGTGGCGTTAAACTGGCAGTAACACACGCAAAACAATATAGAGTTAAACAGGCAGTAACGCACGGAAATCTATATTGCGTTAAACTGGCATTAACGCACACTGAAGTAAATGGCGTTAAACTGGCATTAACGCACACAGAAGTAAGTGGCGTTAAACTGGCAGTAACGCAATCAAATCAAAGTGTTCAACTACACTGACGCTATCTGAACTGTCCCTACTCTAGCTATACACTAATGTCAAGATTACTGGCACGGTCTCACTACACTACACTAAAACTATATGAGCTGTCCCTACTCCACACTAATGTATGTATGAATGACACGGTCTCACTACACTACAGTGAAACTATCTGAGCTGTCCCTAATCTAGCTGCACACTATGTAAAGCTGAATGATGGTCCTCCTCACTACACTCACACTATCCCTAGACTGACACTAAATTAATATTCTACACTGACAATTGAAGCAAATAGCACAGTATAGCACACTAACTAACTGATAGCACTGAACATAGCCCTGTTCTATCTCTCTCTACGCCAAAATCACACTGAAAATGGCTGCCATTGAAAGAATACTTTTATACTGTGGGGCGGGATTGAGCCATAATTGGATAAAGTCATGATGACAGTGTCCAATGATGACTCTGACAGTGTCCAATCATGTGACTCCTCGGCTCTCTTTCTCCTCTCTCCTCTCCTTCCCAGCTGACGTCAGCGGCAGTGCTTGGCTCCACCCGGCAGAGGAGAGAGAGAGAGAAGGCACCTGTACGCCGAGAGCCGCCGGGCGGTACAGATAAACATATTTATTATATAACACAAGCACACAGGCACTTCTTGTTATAATACAGAGGGGATAGGAGCATTTTATTTCAGTGGCTTGCAACCATTTTAAGCTCAAACTCTTCATTACAAATGACACATGATAGTTCCTTTACTCTCCACTAATATTTTCTCTAATTATGGAACTGGTAGCAGTAGCTGTTAGAAATAACCCCCTGGATGGGACACCCCCAGGCTTTGTCTCATGTTTACAATAACTGAATAAGATTGTAATACTATAGGATACCTTTGTTATTTTGTAATTCTTTGCAAGGGGTGGACTTTTGTCCTGGCTTAAGCCAGCTCTAGACTGATGGCTGTACTTCATGTTTGGGACTATTACAGTCCTAGCTGTTGGATCGGCCTTGGTTGGGTTGGCATGCTCAGTCAGATCCCTTTGGGGTGGCAGGCTTAAACTCTATCAAGGGGGTTCCTATGTTGATTAGTTCCTTTTGATATATGTCTACTCATTTTGTACTCAATGCAAACTATGTTTTCATATGCTTTGTACATATTGAATATGTTTTTCAATAAAAACTTAAAGTTAAAAAGAAAAAGAATAACCCCCTGATTAAAGATATTACAATACCATCCTCAAAGGGGTTGGGGGTTTTCATGGGGGCATATCAGAATATGTTATGCCCTTTATAACAAAGAGGCCCTGAAATATCCACCCTACCCCCTTCAGGAGAATAAATATGATGTAAATGACTCCTTATTAACTACTTACTGACCAGCCGCCACAGTCGTACTGCGGCAGGTTGGCACAGCTGCGCAAATCGCTGTCCTTGTTCTCTTTCTCTCTTTCTTTCTCTATCTCTTTCTCTCTCTCTTTCTCTCTCTCTTGTTACAGTCCTGCTAAAAATGCAGATCACCGCCATTACTAGTAAATAAAAAAAAAAAAATTAGAAAAAAATGCCTTAAATATATTCCCTATTTTGTAGATGCTATAACTTAAATATTGGTCTTTTTTTTTTTTTTTTTGCTTTTCAAAATTGTTGGTCTTTTTCTGTTTATAGCTCAAAAAATTTAAACTGCAGAGGTGATCAAATGCCACCAAAATAAAGATCTATTTGTGGGAAAAAATGGACCAAATTTTGTTTGTGTACAGTGTTGCATGACCGTGCAATTGTCACAGTGCCGTATCGGAAAAAATGGCCTTGTCAGGAAGTGTGTAAATTCTTCCGGTCTGTAAGTGGTTAATCAATAAAAAAAAAATAATCAAAAACCCACACCATGACAAAGTTCTTTATTGGAAAAAAGTAAACAATGTCCTCGCTGTATATACAACATCAATTATGGTACATTGTCAACTGATGTAAATCCTTGTCAATCTAATCAACTGCCACCATTGGATGATAACCATGGGTATATTTGGTCAAAAACCAAGCATCCCAATTGGTTTGTCCACAAACACCAGATAGCTGCAGATTGCCACAAATTCACAGATCCCTGGCTTTTGTTTGTTTACCAGAGTTCTAGCAGGCAAATTACTTTGGCTTTTCAATGAACTGTAAACAGTCTGGGTTTAAATTGAAGATAAATTTGACCCAAACCAGAAGCTTATCAATAATAATATTATCCATATATATACCAAGCCAGAGCACAATCAAAATTGGGTATATACTCACTGACTGTGATTTAGCTTAGCTGAATGTAGGCAATTTGTGTACTTTTTAAATACTCTAATGCAAAAAATAAATAAATAAATGTAACTCATAATTAGAGTTGAGCGGACACCTGGATGTTCAGGTTCGGCAGGTTCGGCCGAACTTCGGAAAAAAGTTTGAGTTTGAGGCCAAACTTGACCCGAACTTGACCCCGAACCCCATTGAAGTGAATGGGGACCTGAACGGCTATAATAAATTGTCTGCTCCCGTCCCCATAATACAGAGAACAGTCATTGAAGTCATTGATTTTTAAAAAGTTATTGTCATAAAAAGTGTTTGGGGACCTGGGTCCTGCCCCAGGGGACATGTATCAATGCAAAAAAAACTTTTAAAAACAGACGTTTTTTCGGGATTTTAATAATGCTTAAAGTGAAACAATAAAAGCGTAATATTTCTTTAAATTTCGTACCCGGGGGTGTCTACAGTATGCCTGTAAAAGGGCACATCTTTCCCGTGCTTAGAACTGTCCCTGCACAAAGTGGCATTTTTGCAGGAAAAAAAGCTATTTAAAATCACTCGCGACTTTAATGAATTGTCAGCTCCCGTAATACAGAGAACAGTCCTTCATTGAAAGTCATTGATAAAAAAAAGTAATTGATAAAAAAAAAACATCATGGGGAAAGCCATAAGGAAGTCCCCATGACGTCCCCATGCATCAGAGGGGGGTGGGGTCACCAGGTGGCCCCGCCCTCCATTATAAAATACCTGTCAGACGAAGCGAAGCCTCACACAGTGGGAGTCTCCCATTGCGTGGAGTGACCCGACACAGAAGAAGAGACGCCGATGCCGTGGAAGAAGATGCCGGACGAGAAGACCAGAGCAAAAAGAAGCGGATCGGAGGAAGAAGAAGATGGAAGAAGATGGAATAAGAAGATGGAAGAAGATGAAAGAAGAAGATGAAGAAACCGAAGGATGAAGAAAGGAAGAAGGAAGAAGACCAGAAGAAAGAAGATGAAAGAAGACTTTAATAAAGGAATTGTCAAAGACCGTCTCCAACCATTTTTAACATTTTTGTAATTTTTGTCACTTTTTTGGTGAAATAGTAGGGGTACTTTTGTACCCCCTTACCATTTCACACAGGGGGGGGGGGGCGGGATCTGGGGGTCCCCTTGTTAAAGGGGGCTTCCAGATTCCAATAAGCCCCCCGCCCGCAGACCCCCACAACCAATGGCCAGGGTTGTGGGGACGAGGCCCTTGTCCCCATCAACATGGGGACATGGTGCTTTGAGGGGTCACAGGCCCCCAAAGCATCCTCCCAATGCTGAGGGCATGTGGCTTGGTACGGTTCAGGAGGGGGGGGGCGCTTTTGTCCCCCCCTCTTTTCCTGCAGCCTGCCAGGTTGCGTGCTTGGATAAGGGTCTGGTATGGATTTTGAGGGGGACCCCACGCCATTTTTTTTTTTTAATTTGATGCGGGGTTCCCCTTAATATCCATAGCAGACCTGAAGGGCCTGGTAATTGAATTTGGGGGAACCCCCAAGCTTTATTTATTTTTTATCAATGACTTTCAATGAATGACTGTTCTCTGTATTACGGGAGCCGACAATTCATTAAAGCCGCAAGTGATTTTAAATAGCATTTTTTCCTGCAAAAATGACACTTTGCGCAGGGACAGTTCTAAGCACGGGAAACATGCGCCCTTTTACAGGCATACTATAGACACCCCCCAGGTACGAAATTTAAAGGAATATTACACTTTTATTGTTTCACTTTAAGCATTATTAAAATCACTGCTCCCGAAAAAACAGCAATTTTTTTTAAAGTTTTTTTTGCATTGATACATGTCCCCTGGGGCAGGACCCGGGTCCCCAAACACTTTTTATGACAATAACTTTTAAAAAATCAATGACTTCAATGACTGTTCTCTGTATTATGGGATGCCGACAATTTATTATAGCCGCGAGTGCTTTTAAAAGACATTTTAAAAAGCACCATTACATTGCCGAACACCGGACCCGAACCCGAACATACAGTCAATTGTTCGGGTTCGGGTCCTGGACCCGAACACCCAAAAGTCCGGTACGGACCCGAACTTTACAGTTTGGGTTCACTCAACCCTACTAATAATGCTTTACTTGTATACTGTCACTTTACACATTAGTATTATGTCATGGCAGCGTTGATCCCATTCTAATGGTAATTAAACAAAAAATACAAAATTAAGCAATGTTTTAAATGTACTGAAGAATAGTTTTAATATTTATACAACTACAATTGTTTGAAGTAACATTTTAAACCCCTATATTTTATTGCAATCTTTATTTAATCTTGCTAGGTACTATTCGTTCAGTTAGAATATTTACCAAATGCTTTAATAATAAGAACATTACATTTTATCATGTCCTAAAATAATCTTAAATACTCAGGCATGTTTCCTATGCAAAAGCTATTTTAGATTTGATTGGATTGTCTAATTCCAGACACAATGGATTAGTACAGGATCAGCTGCTGTGCTATAGTTTGCTTTATATAATTTGTTTTCTTGAAGTATTTACTCTGAATTAATTGCTCATTTACACTACTGGGTGCATTTATTGAAAAATTGCATAGCAACTCGCCCAGTGAAAATGCATGTACACTTTTTCTGCATGAATGGATCAAAAAAAAAGAAAAAAATAATGTTTATTAGGCCATTTCCTGTTTTCGTCAAACATTTTACATTGTTTTACAGCAGAAAACACTGCATTTGGCCACTAGGAAGTGCTAAGTATCATAGGAAATTATTACATCACCTAATAACACGTATTTAACCCAATTTGCATAGAACAGTTCCTAATATTAGCTAAAAATATTTTTATTATTTCAGAAATATATTTCTGCTCTTTCCATCATCCCCATCCCCTCTACATGAGCCTGCTCTTTTACAAGTCCAGTTGTATTTAACACCTGTAATTGGTATGACTCCTCCTGAACATTTTTTTTTTTCACTGAAACAATTGTAGTAGCATACAAGGGGTGACAACCTTCTAATTTTAAAACTCTTTAGTTGCCTGCAGTTGAGTGATAGAAAGTTTCAGTACTCATACATAAAGTTCATATGCTGTATTAATAACAGTGCATGAGTGATCCAAAAAACTGTGTATTACAATAATTTCCTTTCATCATGGCTGCATATTGTTAGAAAAGGTAGAATTAAGGTTAAGGTTGCCTGCACACAGAGCTGAAAGGTACCTCTTACACAGACATTCAGCAAATTTTCTTCTTTCATATTTCTGTAAAATCACCTTCACATTAGCCTATAGGGTTTATTTACTAAAGCTTGAGAGTGCAAAAGCAGGCTCACTTCTGCATAGAAATCAATCAGCTTCCAGGTTCTATTGCCAAAGCTTAATTGAACAAGCTGAGGTTAGAGGCTGATTGGTTTCTACACAGAAGTGAGCCTGATTTTGCACTCTTTGGCTTTAGTAAATAAACCTCTGTGTCCATGCACACATAGGAGTTTACAGGAGTATTTGAAGAGGAGTGTTTACAGGCAGACAAAAAAATGCACCATTGGCACATTCTAAAAGGAGTGTTTGAGAAGAAAAAATGTGTGTATGCACATAAATGCACCTAAATTATAAATCCTGTAAAATAATACAACAGTTTACGCATCGCTTTACAACTTGAGGATAGACAGTAAAAATACAATACACTTTAATACAGCAGGAATCAGATGGCCCTGCTTCTTTAGAGCTTACAATCTAAGAGGGAAGGTCAAGAGATACAATAGGTAATAACTGTGGGGGATGTGCTGATGGAAAAAATAAGTGTACAGTTGTGAGTTGGGGGCCAGATAGACTTCTCTGGAGAGATGAGTTTTCAATGATCACCTGAAAGTGGACAAAGTGGGTGAAAGTCAGACAGATTGGGGTAGAGCATTCCAGAGGATGGAAGAGGCTTGGGGGAAGTTCTGAAGGTGAGCATGAGTATAAATGAGTATTCTGGCCAGTAGAACACATCATCACGCATACATATTGTAACATTAGAAGCATTTTTTCTGCAAAATTCTGGCATAAAAAAAATCTGTTTATTTTTATAATCCCATGAGGCCTAAAAAAAGCTTGATGGTAAATCTGTCTGCTGAACGCCAGGCAAGATAACAGTGAATTCAGATCAGCACTCATGAATCATTAAATGTACTTTTTGTTTTTTCAAAGGTTATTTGTACGGTTATACAATTATCCTTTAAATGTGTATCAACCGTTTTTCTTTATGATTTGTATATGATTTTGACAGATCCTTTCTGTATAGCCACTTCTGGAAACTCTACTAGTCAGCCCTGCAGTCTTCTGCATATGTGCAGAGAAACTGCAATTCATTCATAAGGGGAGACAGTCTACCATTTGACCCAACAACAGAAGGCTCAGCCACAATAATGAATAGGATTTGTCAACACATATACAGGAATTTGAGAACTAGCTGGGTGGGCTTCAAGTGGAGGCTATATGGTTCCCCAAGAGCTTCACAGTGTGTATCTACTGGGGTCATGAGGGTGAGCAGAAGACCCCAATGATTCCTTTCTAAAAATAAAGAAATCAAAAGTTAAATATGAAAATAAAGTTATCCTTTAAATGCAACTAGTGACCCGTGACTCGTATCTGAATTTGACTTGGTAGTGGTCTTTTATGCTCCCCTATACAGTAGCACTCGGACTGGAAGAGAGTGGAGGAGTACTGGAAACCAATCAGGCATGCTGCATGCAAATATAGTGACAACATTATAGTCTGATAGGAGGAGGGAGTATAGGGCCATCATTAACGCAGGGTAAATGGGGCATCTGCCCAGGGCCCATTCATTGTTGGAGGGCCCCAAACACTGATAAGTCAAGTGCGTTAGTTTTCTCCTCCTTTTTATACAGCTTGGGAAGTCAGGTCCCCAGTGTCTCTTCTACTGGCCCCGCCCCTTTCCCCTTCTCTCAGTGTGGACAGAGTCTCTTCCCTGGCGACACGCTGCATTCCGCCCCTCCCATCCCCCCTCTGCGGGCTGCTGGACTACATCGCTCTGCACAGTGAGTAGATTGTCTCCCTCTGAGACTCTGTGTCCTGTCCTGAGCTGGGTTCCCCCTCCCCACCACCTCTGTTAACTTCTCAGGGAGTCTCAGCTGCTGCAGAACTTCTTGGAGTGCAGGACTGCTGGGTGCTGTAGTGCAGGGCAGTGATTGGCTGCTGCTGCAGAACTTCTTGGAGGGGGAGGGAAGGGGAGGGCAGGGCTGCTGGGTGTCGTAGTGCAGTGCAGTGATTGATAGGTGTGGGCTCAACAATAACCCCACTCCCCTGCCTCTCCACCCTAAACAATAACCCCCTCCCTGCTTCTTCAGCCTCAACAATTACCCCCCTCCCTGCTTCTCCACCCTCAAAAATAACCCCCCTCCTTGCTTCTCCACCCTCAACAATAACCCCCCTCTCTGCTTCTCCACCCTCAACAATAACCCCCCTCTCTGCTTCTCCACCCTCAGCAGGGGGACTGTGTAATGATGGGGGTATTATGGGGGACGGATCCGGTGTAATAATGGGGGGGGTAGTATGGGGGAGGGGGCCTGTGTAGTGATGGGCATAGTATGGGGGTCCTGTGTAATGAAGTGGGAGGGAGGTCCTGTAATTTATGGGGGTAGTATGGGTAATGGGGTCTTATGTAGTGATTTGGGTAGTATGGGGAGGGAGTCCTGTGTAATGATGGGGGGGGGGCGAAATTGCCTTGGGGGGCAGGAAAATGTTTGCCCAGGGGCCAAACAATATTAAAGACAGCCCTGAGGGAGTAGAATGAGCAAAATCCTCATCAGTTGGTGCTTGTTTACTGTTCAGTTAGAATGCTGGGATTAGAGAGGAGACACCACCATTTTTTAACAGTAAGTGGTGTCTACTCCCTGGCTGAGCTGTATGAGGAGAATGCTCACTGTCAGGTGATTCTGAATCACAGGAGAGCACAAGTAAGTGCACTCATGTCACCCACAAGGGCAGTATGACCAAAAATATGTTGCCCATGTTTCTCGTTTAGGACATAAGCTAACGGTGTAATTTACCTTATTGTCTTTGCTACTTTTACCACAGAGTAAAAACTAATCTTGGAGGCCATTCACTTGCAAACTAGTTTCTAAGTATATATATGTAGCACTAACCCCCGAAGGAGCTGCTGGTTTGATTTGGGCTTACCTATATCTTCTTGACCTCGTAGATGTCTAGGGGTTTCACAAGGTAAATGGCCCAAAGAATTGCAGAAACTGACACTGGATCCACTTTGGGATTATTATTTGCAAAAATTGGTAGACAAACACAGTCTCTCAATAGGGATAAAGGGTTTAGGTAGAAAGTTAAGGTACTCTTGGAACTGCTTGAAACTGAATGTCTCTCACTATAGAATCCAGAGAATAGCCATTCCCAACTGGATTTTTACAGCAATCGGATAGACCACCTCTCACTAGGCCTAGTAGCTGATAGATTATTCAGATAGACCAAAGTCCCTGCCACAGACTTGTTTGTAGAACTTGTAAATGAAAGCCTCTGCCACAGACTTGGTTGTAGAACTTGTAAATGAAAGTCTCTGCCACAGACTTGGTTGTAACTGAAGGATATGGGCAAACTTAGAGAACCCTCATACGGTACCAGTATCTTGCAGCCGGTCCGGCGATACCGTACGAGAGTGGATTCACTTGGTGTCTTTCAACTTAGCTTCTAGACTCTTGCTGAGGAACCAGCCTTGTGCATGGCCCTCTTCTGAAGAGTCCTCCCCTGGTTGCTCTCTCAGTTGCTGGGCCTCTCCACAGACGAAACGGCACTGGACCACCTTGGAATCCTCCTTCCAGTTACGTTGCCTCGGGCTAGCCAGCCCCGAGACTCAGGGCTGCATTTCATGGGACACAGTGGCTGCATATGATGGGCACAATGGCTGCATTTCATGGGGCACAGTGGCTGCATTTCATGGGGCACAGTGGCTGCATTTCATGGGGCACAGTGGCTGCATTTCATGGGCACAGTGGCTGCAATTTATGGGCACAGTGGCTGCAATTGATGGCACAGTGGCTGCATTTGATGTTTTTGTTTCAGTATTTTTCAGTTTGTTTGCACCCCCCCCCCCCAAGGTTCACAAGCGTGTATTGACTGAGCGTAATTGCTAAGTCACACGCTCCAAGGTGAGCATTCAATACCTAGGGGGTCACTGGAATAAGAGCACCAATGTATGATCTGCAGCACCTGTCAATCATCTTTAGACACATGGCTTTATAAGCATGTCAGCAGTGCTATTACTGGATACCACGCATATGCACTTTTTTCAACAGGACTGCCACAGTATTGTTTTATAAAAAGACTTGTTTTTGCACAATAGCACTTTTGGCTATTTAAAGTGGGACTAGTGTTGTTACCTATATACCACCGGACACTTATATCTGTGTGCATTTGTATGCACATGAGCACTTTATTATTAATGTTTTAATTGACATATTTATTGTTTTATTGTGGTCATATCACATCTATGTCACATATGTCACTTACATCACATTAACACTACACGTGTTTGTTTTAATCCTCAGCACGCATTTATTGTGTAATATTCTAAAGCACAGCTTATAATTTACTATTTTTTGTCTAAGTTATTGATATCTATTAAGCTTTGGGTTGATTGAGGCTCACAGGAATTTTATTACGTTCCTAATCTTTAGAAGAGGCTTCCTTCTGGGATGACACGATTCGGTTTGCAGCAGAACATGCGAACAGGCAAAAAATGTGTGCAAACACAGTTAAAGTCTATGGGATGAAAAATCAAAAGTGCTAATTTTAAAGGCTTGCATGCAAGTTATTGCCATAAAAAGTTTGGGGACCCGGATCCTACCCCAGGGGACATGTATCAGTGCAAAAAAAAGTTTTAAAAACAGACGTTTTTTCAGGAGCAGTGATTTTAATAATGCTTAAAGTGAAACAATAAAAAAATTTAAGTATCGTGACTGGGGGTGTCCTTAGTATGCCTGTAAAGTAGCACACCTTTCCAATGTTTATAACAGTGCCACAGCAAAAGGAAATTTCTAAAGGAAAACATTTAATTTAATACTGCTCATAGCTGTAATGTATTGTCAGATCCCAGCAATATAGATAAAAATACCAAAATAAAAAGGCGTGGATGCCCCCCCCCCACCAAATCCATACCAGACCCTTCAGGTCTGGCATGGATATTAAAAGGAACCCCGATTATAAAAAATAAAAAAAATATATAAAATTCAAAAAAATGGTGTGGGTGTCCCCCAGGCCCCCAGGCACTATATACCCTGAACAGCAGTATATATACTATGCAGAAAATTGGGCCTTAGGTGTTGGTGGTACCAGAACCCTGTAAGCCCTCACAGTTACTCTTGTTGGGCGCAGGAACGGGTCCTGCTGTGAAATATTATATTAAGAATTGTAATTACATGCACCTGTTAAACAGGGGCAGGAAAATTGTGCCTTGGGTGGTGGTGGTGGTGCCCTAAACCAAAAATATTGTTGGAAACTAGCATCATCAAGAGTGAGGAGGAATAGGATAGTCAGCATAAACAGTCTTCAAGGGATCCCACATCCATAGCAAATGCAATCAGTTACATTAGCATCGGGAGCTTGATAGCTACTGATCCAAGACTGATTCATTTTTATGAATGTGAGCCTATCAATGGAGTCTGTGGACAGGCGCACTCTTTGATCTGTTACAAACCCTCCAGCAGCACTGAATGTGCATTCAGAAAGCATGCTGGATGCAGGACAGGCCAGTAGCTCAATTTCATATTGAGCAAGTTCTGGCCAGTGGTCCATCCTCAAGACCCAGTAACCCAGTGGATGCTCTGTTGGAAAGGTCTGCTCTTGCCCCTAGATATTCCTGCACCATATAATGCTGATGCTGTCGATGGTTGCTTGAACCGATCAGACCCTGGTGCTGAGGACTGAAAAATTGTTTAAAGGCATCGGTCAGACGGCCACCTTCTCCACCGCTCTTCCTCTGACTGATCGAAGCCTCAGCAACATGTTGTCCAGTACCAGGAAATGGTAACCTCCCAGGGTCTGGAAATGCGTTACACAAACCTTTCTTCGAAGGCCTCCTGAAGATGTTTCATCCTCTGCTCCCTCTGTGAAGGCACGGTTCTGCAACCTTACCCTTGTAACGTGGATCAAGAAAGTTTGCCAGATAGTAATGATCCCTCTCCTTGATACCATGAATCCTAGGGTCCTTTTGCAGACTTTGCAGAGTCAGGGAGGCCATGCAGCGTTAGTTTGCAGAGGCATTTAATTCTGTGTCCTCTGGGTCACTAAGGATCACATGATCTGTAACTACCTTCTCCCAGCCACGTACAATTCCTTGGGTTTCTGGGGACTGAAAACCATCCCTTGAAGACTGCTGCTGAGTGTTATCCTCTACATCCATGATGACACAATCCTCTTCCTCCTCCTCCTCATCTTCTTCCTGTGTGTTTGGCAGGCCCGGAGGAATGCTATCCGTATAAAGGGGTTCTTGAGAGGAAAGGAAGCCCTCCTCTTTCTCACGCTGTTCTGCCCTAAGTGCCCTGTCCATGATTCCACAAAGCGTGTGCTCCAGCAGGAAGACGAGTGGGACAGTGTCACTGATGCGTGCATTGTCGCTGCTCACCATCCTTGTGGCCTCCTAATCGTGACAGGACACTGCATGCATCCTTGATCAGTAGCAACTGGTGTGGCAAAAAGAAGCCAAGCTCCCCTGACACTGTCCTGGTGCCATACTTGCATAGGTACTCATTGATGACCCTCTGCTGTGTGCAACCGCTACAGCATTGCCAACGTTAGGTTCCACCTGATGGGCTTTCACCAATGAGGCGGTTGGTGGGCAGGTTGCATTCCCTTTGAATGTCAGCCGAGCACTGACATTGTATGACCGGCGGAAATGATCACAGACTTTTCTGGCCTGCCTCAGGAGATCCTGTAAGCCTGGGTACCTGCTCAAGAACCTCTGCACCACCAAATTCAGGATGTGTGCCAAACATCGGTCAAGTGTCCCTGCCAGAGGGCGGAGAGAAGGTTGGTGCCATTGTCGCATGCAACCATTCCTGGCGGAAGCTGGTGTGGCGTCAACCACCTCTGAGCCTGCCACTGCAGAGCTGACAGAATCTCTGCCCCAGTGTGGCTCCTATCCCCTAGGCAGAACAACTCAAGCACCGCATGGCATCTTTTAGCCTGACTGCTTGCGTATGCCCTTGAACACTTATGGAGCAACGCTGGTTCAATGGACAAATCTGCAGAAGAGGCCATAGAGGAATAAGAGGAGGGGTGGAGGAGAGAGCTGTGGCAGAATCAACACTAGCATTTTGAAAGTGTGGTGGCAGAACAAGCTCCAAAAATGTTGAACCCATACCCTGCATCCTTCCCAGCTGCCAGCAGAGTTACCCAGTGCACCGTGAAGGAAATGTTACATCCCTGCCCATGCCTGCTGGACCATAATTCGGTAGCATGAACCTTACTGCTGACCGCCCTGTCCAATGAGGCCAAAACATTGCCTTTCACATGCCGGTAGAGAACTGGAATGGACTTCCATGAAAAGAATGGTGTTTTGGAACCTGCCACTGAGGTACAGCACATTCCACAAATTCAGGAAAGGGGGGGGGTCTACAAGCTGAAATGGCAGCAGTTACAGTACTAGAAATTTGGCCAAGCTTTTCTTTTTATGGTTCAGCAACTGGGGAAAGGAAATTTGCCTGCTAAAATTAATTGGTGGTGTACTGATTGCAGATTGGCTGCAAGTACTTGGGATACATATTGCTATACCTTCATTCCTCAGTGCAGGTTTTTGAGAGGAATGGTGGTATAGTAGGGTTGGAGATCCCAGACGAGGAGCAAGGAGAAGTCTGCCTTTTTCTTTGATGTGGGTCTTTCAAGTGCCGTTGCCAACAGATTGCGTGGCAGTTCGTCGTATGTCTGGTCAAGCATGTGGTGCCCAAGTGGCTGCTGTTCTGGCCACGCTTGATCCTCTTCAGACATAGTTTGCAAACAGCAACGGTGCGATCTGCTGCACACAGAACTTTTAAAAGTCAGCAGGGAGTCAGCAGTGCCCTGCACCTGCAGAGCTCTGCGATGTGATGCAAAAGGGTGGCTGCCCTTAACCACTACAGACCCGCGCTATAGCCAAATGACGGCTACAGCGCAGATCTATTGTGCCGGGACGACGTCTATTGACGTCGTCCCGGGCACGAGCTGCCTGCGCGCCCCCTGTGATCAGCGAGTCTGTGAGACTCGCTGGATCACAGATCCGAGTAAGGGGTCGATCCCGACCCCTTACCACGTGATCAGCTGTCAGCCAATGACAGCTGATCATGTGATACTAACAGAGCCTGTAATCGGCTTTTTTTTAGAAAGAAAAAAGCCGATCACCGGCGGCAGTGAGAGGGACATCAGTCCCTCTCACTGCAATGTGCCCAGCGATGTGCCCAATATATTGTGCCCACCTTTGCCCCATTAAAGTGCCCCTACCAGTGCCCACACTGCCATCTCTCAGTGCCCACAGTGCCATCTCTCAGTGCCCACAGTGCCATCTCTCAGTGCCCACAGTGCCAGTGCTGCACATCAGTGTCACCTGCCAGTGCTCATCTGTGTCTCCTACCAGTGCTCATCTGTGTCACCTACCAGTGCCCATCAGTGCCCATCAGTGCCACCTATCAGTGCCCATCAGTGCCACCCATCAGTGCCACCCATCAGTGTCATCCATCAGTGCCCATCGGTGCCACCCATCCGTGCTACCCATCCATGCTACCCATCCGTGCCACCCATCCGTGCCACCCATCCGTGCCCATCAGTGCCCATCAGTGCCATCTTTGCTGTCCCCATCAGTACCGACTTATCTGTCCCCACCAGTGCAGCCTATCAGTGCCCACCAGTGCAGCCTATCAGTGCCCACCTGTGCCGCCTCATCAGCGCATATCAATGAAGCAGAAAAATTACCTGTTTGCAAAATTTTATAACAAACTATTAAACATGATTTTTTTTTTAAATTTTCCATCTTTTTTTGTTTGTTTAGCAAAAAATAAAAACCCCAGCTGTGATTAAATACCACCAAAAGAAAGCTCTATTTGTGGGAAAAAAAAAAAAATGATAAAAATTTCATTTGGGTACAGTGTTGTATGACCACGCAATTGTCATTCCAAGTGCGTCAGCGCCAAAAGCTGAAAATTGGTCTGGTCACGAGGGGGGTTTAAGTGCAAAGTAATCAGGTGGTTAAGCTGCCCCCTAGAGGACATTCTGCCTCGTTGGAGTTGTGCCTTCTCCTCCTCCTCCTCCCCTCTTTCTCTCGGTGCCCTAGTACAGTCAGTGACCTCATCATCCCCTCCCTCCTCGTCACTGCAGCTGGAGAAACATGACTTCCAGTTTCTTGTCTTTCTGTGGCACCCCCTCTCTCTAGGCTCATGTTACTCCCTTCCTCAAACTGGGATCCAACATCGGAGCCTTCAAATCGCTGCGCATCCTCCAGCAGCATGTAAGCAACTCTGTCAAATAATTCTGGGGACTCCTCCTTGTGTGATGGTGGGGCTACGGAAGGAGTAACTGTGAACAAGGGGCCGGTGAAATAGGCCACTTTGGCAGCTGCGTTGGAAGGCAAACTACTCTGAGCCTGGATGACAGAGGAGGAGGAGGATGAGGACGGCTTTGTTATCCACTCCACCAACTCTTCTGAATGTTCTGGCTCAATAAAACAGCCAGCAGCAGCAAAAAAAGACAATCATGCCCCACGGCCACCTGCAGAGGATGCACCATGTCCACGACCACCACTGTTGACTGTAGACACAGAGGCTGCTTGCCCTCTTTTAGTGGCCTGTGAGCGTCTGCCTCTCCTTGGTGGCCTTCCAGACATGATGTATTTTTTGTTTTGCAACACCACACTACACTGTATTAACCACTTGCCTACTGTGCACTTAAACACCCTTCCTGCCCAGACCAATTTTCAGCTTTCAGCGCTCGCGCACTTTCAGTGACAATTGCGCGGTCATGCAATGCTGTAACCAAATGAATTTTTTATCATTTTGTTCGCACAAATAGAGCTTTAGTTTGGTGGTATTTATTCGCGACTCCGTTTTTTATTTTTTGCGATATAAGCGAAAACATAGCGGAAATTTTGAAAAAAAACAATATTTTCTCCTTTCTTTTTTAAAAGAAATCCAATAAAATCAAATTTTGTCATAAATTTAAGCCAAAATGTATTCTGCTACATGTTTTTTGTAAAAAAAATTCCGTTAAGTGTATAATAATTGGTTCGCGTGATCACGGACATATGTACGCAAATGATCATGTAAAAGGGGTGTGCAGGTGATCACGGACATATGTGTGCAGATAATCATTGGCACATGTGATTTTAGTGGGACATATGTGAGGGACATGTGTTTTTATTATTTAGGGACATGTATGTTTTGGGGACATGTGTGTTTTGGGGGACATGTGTGTTTTACTGTGGGGACATGTGTGTCTTACTGTGGGGACATGTGTGTTTTTACTATGGGGACATGTGTGTTTTACTATGGGGGACCCTAGACTGGTGATCAGTGAGTAAAAAAACATCTCATACTCACTGATCACCAGCCGGCTGCAGCGATCCGCTCTCCTCTCCTCACCGACGACTTCCGTGTGAGGAGAGGAGGGCCGATTGCCTAGCAACCGGCTGTTTGTTTACATCACATGACAGCCGTGATTCGTCACGGCCGTCATGTGATCAGGAGGGCCGATCACCGTGCCCTCCTGCCGATTCGAGATGCGCCGCGTCCGGGTGACACGGCCGCATCGGGATTGCGCCGCTGCGCGGGCACGCGCGCGCGCGATCCCTCTACTTCTGAAGGACGTTCCTGAACGTCCTATCAGAAGTAGATGGCTCCCACCCGGCCGTATATCTACATTGGCCGGGTGGGAAGTGGTTAAATACTGTGTACACCGACTGACATGTATTAGAAACTGTACACACTGTATTGGATACTGTGTACACCACCAGAAAAGTAGTAGACATTGTACACACTTTATTAGATAGTGTGTTCACCGCTTGCACTGTATTGTATACCGTGTGCACCACCAGAAGTGTAGTAGAAACTGTACACACTGTATTATATACTGTGTACACTTGTACACTGCCTGACGTGCATTAGAAACAGTACACCACCAAATGCACTGTAGATATAGGCTACACTGGATGCAGAGTATATATACGAAACTGTGTGTATATATATATATATATATATATATATATATATATATATATATAAATATAATATAATATAATATTAATACACCGCCTGGAGTGTATTAAAAACAGTACACCACAGAATTCACTGTAGATATAGGATACACTGGATGCAGAGTGTGTTTGTGTGTGTGTGTATATGTATATATATATATATATATATATATATATATATATATATATATATATTAGACTGACTGTATGTGTATATATATATATATATATATATATATATATAATCAAATACACTGCCACTAACTGAATAACCTGCCTGCTTAATCAAACTCAAGCTATCTCTCTGTCCACGCCAACAACACTACACACGGCCGCCATGTAAGCAGCCTTATATAGTGTGGGGCGTGGACTTAGTCCCCCTGAGCCATGATTGGCCAAAGGCACCGTGCCTTTGGCCAGTTATGGCTCTCTCAGCAGAGATTGACCAAAGCATGCAGGTGCGAAATCGCAGTGCATTATGGGGCGTCCAAATTTCCCGCAAATGCCCCATAATGTTCGCTGTTCTGCGAATGGGCAAACACCTGATGTTCGAGACGAACTTATGTTTGACCTGAACATCAAGCTCATCCCTACATGTGATGGAAGGGTGCTGTAGAGGTCTGTGTTAAGGAGGAGATTAGGGAGAAGGTTTGTCTACAAAAGGTGCTGAGGGATCTGCAAAACCAAAGGAGGTGTGCAATGGTGCCTATACTTCCGCAGGTCCCCGAGCAGGTAGAGGGGGAGTTTGGGAATATTTTGTACAGTCTATAGGGTGTTAGATAACATCTGTGCAGGGTTTTTAGGTAAGTTTTCCAATGACTGGAGCAGTGGGATGCTGCATAGATGTATTTGAAGGCCTTCTGCTTCCAGGGAGGGGTTGTAGTGGTGTTTAATTCTGTTTCCCATTTGTATAGGGTTTTAATTTGGGGGAGGGGTAGTTGGTTCAATAGAGCTGCATATATTGTGGATATGCCATGCTTAGAGTACGAGGTTTGGGGGTAAAATCTCTGGAGTGTTTCAGGGATAGAGGCTGTCACTGGGAGTTTAGAAGTTTTTAGGAAATGCCTGATTCTTACATGTGTGTAGGCTTCAGATTCTGGGAGATGGTATTCATTTTGAAGGGTCTTGACAGTTTTCAGTGTTTTTTTGAGATGTGAGGTCTAGTAGGGAGTTGATTTCATAGGCATGCCAATGCTGGATTCTAAGATCTGGAATTTGGCCCATTAGTGCTCTAAGAAGGATGGCGTGGGTATGCGTGGGTTGATTATGGAGTGTGTCATACGTATACTTTTCCTGGCCAGAAGTGATGCTATCACTGGTGTGGAGACAGGAGACTTAGATATTGGGGAGCCTGCAGTAGTGAGAAGAAGGGTGTCAAGTGGTGTATTAGTTGTGTGGTGTGAGGATTCTAAACCCGACCAGATTTTGTTAGTTGAGGGGTGCCACCAATAGTATAGTTGGTGCAGGATAGAGGCATAGTAATAGGTGCAAATGTGGGGAAGTCCTACTCCACCCTGTTTACTGTGTCTTGTTAAAATATGGTTAGCACACCTAGGAGGTTTCTTGTTCCATATGAATTTTGTAATTTGTCCTTGCACTGAGGAGAAAAAAGGTCTAAGTAACTGATAATACAACTGTGCAAAATAGATATGAGTTTAGGCAAGACCATCATTTTGAATGAAGCTATTCTTCCCAGTGTAGATAGACTAGAAACTCACATTTGGTTGAGTATTTGGGGAAGTTTTTTTTTGGAGGGTTCTGTAGTTTAGGTCATATTTGTTGGTGTGTGCCATTAGAGATCCCAAAGGGTTGGGGAATGCAGGGGGGCGTGACCGGATGTGAGTGCCGAGCGGAGCAGTGTGATGTGTGAGGGAGAGGAGTGAGAAGCCGCCTGTGTGTTCCCTCCCTCCCCCCTGCCCTTCCTCATTGATATGCCGTGAAACCCGAAGATTCCTCCCAGCTGCAGTACAGGTGTACTCCACAAACAGGGCCATAGAGCCACGAGGGATACAGAGATACAGGGCTACGGAGTTCTCCGGCCACCCCCTGAGCCTCGAGTCGGTACTGGCGGTGCGTAATCGGAAGGTGCCGGGAGTGACGTCACACGCCGCTCGCAACACGTGGTCCACTCCGAGTGGAGAGAGCGGCGGAGGAACCGGTGACTGCTGGACAGCGGACAGCGGCGCGGCATAGAGGCACTGCACACCCTTCGGAGGAGTGGCGGATCACCGGTGCACCTGGGTGCCAGAGCGCCAGCGTATGGACTGTGGGTCGGCTGTGGCGGGGTCGGTCGCGTGAGTAACAGAGTAAAAAGCGGGCAAACGGTGGCTGAAATATATAAGCATTTGAAATGGATCAATATATCTGCCAAGGACTATATGTGTAAGAGCTGGAGCGGACATTGTATATTGCTGAGTGCATGTTTGGCTACTAGTGCTTCCATGCTTGAAAACTATTATTTCAAAAATGCTGTGTGCCTGGCTGCCTGCATCCATACATAAGTAAAAGGAAAGTAGTCTGGCTGTTAAGGCTCTCATACGTGAAGAAATACCGCTGATATATGAATATCAATTGATCACCTGGCTGGCTGTTTATATACCCCTACGAGGACAAATTCTCTTCTGGCTTGCTGTACTGGCTGGTAGTGTTGAGTAGTTTACTTTGCTATCTGTGTACTATCTGAAATAAGGAAGAGAGGGTGATTTCCCTGCCGAGGACTGTATGTGAGAGAACTGCTGCTGCTGACATAACATACGGTTGAGTGCAACCCTGGCCGTTTATGCCTCTATATGAAAAAAAAAAAAAAAAAAAACACGGTGTGCCTGGCTGCCTGTACCCCGATACGTGTAAAAGAAAAGAACTTGTATACCTAGCTGTTTGTGCTCTTTCTTCTGAGTAGTACTCCCGCTGACACATGAGTATTAATTGCCCGTTTATTTGGCCGTTTAAATACCTGCATGAGAGAAACTGTTTTGTTTCCTTTTGTCTTTTTTTTTCTCGGCCGCTCTGGCCGTTGGTGTTGAAAAAGCCCATTTTTCTGTTCTTGGCTTGTGCTCCTATACGAGAAGGACTGCTGCTGATACAAGACCCCTCAGCAACCGTTTACCTGGCCGTCTGTGTGGTTTTTCTTTTTCCTTTCACTCTTTATTTTTCCGAAAATTCTGCCGGACTCAGCAAGGGACTGACTTCTGTGCTTAGAAGAGGAAGGAAAAAGGGGGGAAAGGAAATATAAATATTGTGTGAAATAAAGGAGAAGGGAAAATGCAGCAGCTACGATCGGCAAAAGATAAAGATAAAAGTGTCCAACAAGCAGGCATGGCTGCTGCAGCAAGACTAGAGCAATTTGCACACACAACTGGGCATACATCGGGGCAACCCATGCCGCAGTCTCCCCCAAAAAAGGGGACTCAGTCCAAAACCCAACAAGGAGGTATAGGAGAGAGAAAGAGTCAAGGGCAGAGCCAACCAAACGCGGTAACACAAAGGGCCCAGGGGGTAAAGACACAGGCACAGGGAAATAAAAATACCATGTTCGCAGATCAAAATATTAAAATAAGCACAGAAATAATTGGGGCCGGGGTAGGGCCTGCCCCATCTCTGGAGAAAGAACCTACATTAATGGACATCTTTAAAGCAGTAAAAACCTCTAATGATTCACTTAAAGACTTGTGCGAACAGATGAGGGGAGTCAAAGAGGATTTAGCACTGGTAAGACAAGATATGCAAAAGATAGCTGAGAGAACTACAGAACTGGAAGGAAGGATCAGCCAGGTGGAGGATGATGTTCTTCCTCTGGTTAAAGAGATGAAGAACATGAGGGAGCAGCTACACCGGCAAGCTGTTAAATTGGAAGAAATCGAGAACAGGAGTCGTAGAGATAATATTAGGATAGTGGGAATGCCTGAGAAGAGCGAAGGATCCAACCCTACTGAATTTTTGGAAGGCTGGTTAATTGAGACCTTTGGGAGAGAATCCTTTTCAAGATCATTTAGTATAGAAAGAGCACATAGGGTACCGTTCTGCCCACCACCAGCAGGAGGCTATCCACGAACCCTGTTAATGAAGTTCCTTAATTTTAAGGACAAAGTGACACTTCTACGAAAAGCCAGGGACAGGGGGAATATTTTTCTTAATGGGATTAAAGTTTCTTTTTATTCAGATTTTTCTCAGGAGCTCCAAAAACGTAGAGCAGAATTTATCCAGGTCAAACGTTCGATACAAAAGTTTAAAATTCAGTATGCTCTTTTATATCCGGCCAAACTGAGGGTAATGGCCATGGGGGAAACCCGGTACTTCGAGGACCCAGGAGGGGTAGAGAAATGGGTGGAGGAGAACAGGGAAAGGTTACTGGCACTGTGATAAGTTGTATTACTCAGAATAGATTGCATGAAGGGGGGGGGGGGGGTTGGGGGGGGGGTCGGCACAGAGGGCGGGTATGAGAGGATGTTGATAAGGGTGTATGTGAAGAAAGGGTTAAGAGTATGGGATAAGGTCACTGGTAGTCCCCGGGGGGTTCACCTAGAGAGGTGGGGAAGGGGGGGGAGGGATGGGTATTGGTATTATTTCAGATCAAAGGTGTGTAAAGGGCCAAGGGAAAAAGGTTACATCCACTGATATAAAAGAGAGAACCACGGTAGACGCACAGAAGAGGGAAGTAAAAAGGGAGACACAAAGAGTTTTGAAACGGGGAACCACTAGGATAATGGGTGAAAACACTGTTATAGAGATAAAACACTACTGGTTAAAATATATTGGGTGAAAAATTATGCAATCTAAAATACTAAGAATTGGGTCATGGAATATAAGAGGATTAGGCACAGCGGGTAAGAGGGCAATAGTGTTTTCTATGATGAGGAACTATGGGATTGATGTGGCTTGCCTGCAGGAAACCCACTTGACAAAAGAAACAGCCCAACAACTACAAAGGCAGAATGGGGTATACCAATATCAGTACCACTCGGTTTATGGTTCATACAGTAGAGGGGTTAGTATAATGGTGAAGAAAGGAGTGAATTTTTCCTGCACGCAAGCCATCTCAGATGAAATGGGCCGGTATATTTTTCTCTGTTGTCAAATTGAAGATAAAAGGATGGTGGTAGCAAACGTGTATGTCCCCCCCCCCCCCCCCCATTTAAAATGGAGATCATGCTTAAATTAAATGAGTTCCTGCTGGATAAGCAGGGAATACCAATCATAATAATAGGTGATTTTAACCAGGTATTGGATTACAATATGGACAGACTCCCAGCTCAGAGGGTAGCAGAAACCACGAAGAAAGGGCAGTTGAGTCGGTTTATGGAGGAGGTGGGTTGGATAGACTTCTGGAGGGTGCGGAACCCTGACGTTCAGCAATTCTCTTGTTGGTCGGCCACACACTCCACTCTCTCCAGAATTGATATGGTTATGGGAAACGATAAGGCACTGGAGCTGGTGGAAGAAGTTGAGTATTGGCCAAGGGGGATCTCGGACCACTCCCCTCTTACGCTTAGTTTAAAGATAGGGAGGGAGGAAATACAGAGGGGGTGGAAAATTAACCCGTGTTGGTTTGAGATACTTAGAAGTATAGATACCATCCCACCAACACTGAGAGAATTTATTGAAATCAACGCAAACACAGCAGAATCAGGGATCATATGGGATACCCTTAAGGCTTTTCTGAGGGGATTATTAATCCAGCAGGTGGCGAAGTACAACAAGGGGGTAAGGGCACAGGAAGAAAATAAAAGGAGAGAAGTGGCTGCAGCGGAGGATAATTATATTCTAGCTCCAACAATGGAGGGGAAAGAAAAATGGCTGGAAAAACAACAGGAATATAAATTATGTGTAATTCAGAGAGTTGAGACCAAACAGTTGTTACAGAGGCAGGAGGCCTTCATGGAAGGAGAGATGGTGGGGAGGATGTTGGCCCAGGTGGCAAGGGCGAACAGGGCCCCCAGTAATGTATTAGCTATTCGGAGTAGAGACGGGGGGTAACCTCGAACTCCAAAAGTATACTGGAAAGCTTTGAGGAGTTCTACAGGGACTTATACTCCGCATGAGTAAGGGGAGCTGGGAGATCAACGATGGAGAGTTTTTTGGGGAATGTAGCCCTTCCGAAGATAACACTTGAAGAAAGAGTTGGTCTGGATTCACCAATAACGCTCTCCGAATTACAACAGGCTGTGGCCGACATGGCAAATCAAAAGTCTCCGGGTCCGGATGGTCTCCCAACGGAAACGTATAAACACTATGGGGACATTCTGCTCCCGGAACTATTGAAGGCTCTAGGGGGGGCAATGGAGGTGGGTTATCTCCCTGATTCAATGAGAGAAGCAACCATCATCGTACTTCATAAGGAAGGGAAAGATCCCCTAGACGCCGCTTCATATAGGCCAATCTCCCTTTTGTGTACGGATGCAAAAATTTTAGCTAAAGTTATCTCAGCTAGAATAGATAAAGTTATTCCAAAATTGGTCCACCCTGATCAGTCTGGGTTCATAACAAACCGATCAACTAGTACAGATATAAGGAGAGCCTTTTTAAATCTTCAAACACCAACAGATAATGTAGGGTCGAAGGCGATATTATCATTGGATGTGACCAAAGCCTTCGACTCTATAGAGTGGGAATATATTTGGCGTATACTGGAAGAGTTTGGATTTGGACCTACGCTGATCGGGTGGATCAAGATGCTCTATGACAGACCAGTAGCTAGATTAAAAATTAACAATAGATTTTCAAATCAAATAAAATTGGAAAGGGGAACTAGGCAGGGGTGCCCTCTATCACCCTTGCTTTTTGCGCTAGCAATGGAGCCCCTTGAGGAGCACATCAGAAGGAGCCCTGACATTGTAGGTTTCCGTAGGATCTCAGGAGAAGAACGTATAGCATTATATGCTGATGATATATTGCTCTTCCTGGGGGACATTGAATACTCATTGGAGGAAGCAATGAAAGCTGTGGAGAGGTTTGGTAGTTTCACGGGTCTAGAGATCAACTGGACAAAGTCAGAGCTCCTTCCGATGGCCGAAATAAGGGAAGGGATGCTATGGAATAGCCCTAAATTAGCAGTCGTAGATTCCCTTAAATATTTAGGGATCAGGATAACAAGAGACCCCAATCAATACGTGCATAATAATCTGATACCAATATTGGGGAAGTTTAGGGAGAAAATTAAAATCTGGAAATCCCTCCCACTGTCTAGGGCCGGTAGATGTTCATTAATAAAAATGATTTGGCTGCCCCAACTGTTGTATGTGCTTCATAATGCCCCCATATGGATCCCCAGAAAATGGTTTGATAAAATTGAGAGCCTATTTAGGGAATTGGTTTGGAAGGGGGGACAGGCAAGAATACGGCTTCGTACTCTGCAACTTCCATCAGGGGAAGGGGGTCTTGCACTGCCCAATCCTGAGATATACTACCTAGCGTCTCAGTTACAACAATTAGTGGGATGCTGTGCCCAAGAGGGTGGGTCCCCTAATGGAAAAATCCTTTTGACGGGTGCCCTGCATGAGACCATAATAGAAACCTTAGAGGCAGGGTCGTTTGGGGCTAAGAACCCAACAACAAAAATGGTCAGTAAAATATGGAAAGTCGTCAAAAAAAAGTTAAAATATAGGGAGACTAACATATATACCCCAATCTGGAACAATAGTAATCTACAGGAACTAACTATAATGGGGAAATTCAGGGAGTGGGAAAACAGGGGAATTAAAAAAGTGAGCCAACTGTACGATGGTCAGGCCATAAAAAAATTCAAAGTACTAAAAAGGGAATTTAATATCCCCCAGAATACACAGTTTAGTTATCTTCAAATAAACCATGCCCTAGAAGCCCAGTTTAGAAATCAACCTATGATATGGGAGGAATTACCAGTGCTACAGGTTATTGGGGAGCCAGAATCCACTAAAGGACTGATATCTGTGATATATAAACTACTGAACAGAGAGACCTTAGGAGAAGTAAAGCTGTTGGAGGTAAAAAAAAAATGGGAACAGGATATAGGTGCTATACCACAGGGACAATGGAAGAGAATATTAGAACTAAGTCCGATGATATCGGTTTCGCCCGCACAGAGATTCTCGCACTTAATGCTACTCAACAGAGCGTATTATACACCAAAGTTGTTATGTAAATTTGGAAGAAGACCTAATGATAAATGCCCGAGGTGCCAGGGTCTGGGGGACCTTGTCCATATGGTGTGGAGATGCCCCAAGCTCTTTCGGTACTGGGAAGGGGTGATAAAAGTACTGAAGAGCATATTTAAAAAGGATAAAGTATAAACAGAAAAAAACGCGCTAACCCAATATAGTGGAAAGGGAAGGGATAGGAAAAGGGGTGGGGGAAGGGGAAGGGGAAGGGGAGGGGGAGTCAATGGAAAAATTTGTAGGTGACAAAAATATGAAACAGGTAAATTAAACCCGGCTGCAGAATAGTGGGATAAACACAGTGCAATAATGGAACAAGAAAAACTGCGCCAGGTACAAAAATATATATATAATAATTAAATGTCCCATAAGGTAATAATGACACTCCTACTTGGGACTACTAGTGTGGAACCAGTAAAATGTAAAAAATGTGTGATGTACACAAACTCTTCTTTTGGTCATAAATATCAAGAGAAAAATAGCACTCGGCGGTGCATCAAAAGTTGCCAAAAAAAGAAAGAGGGCAGACCATAGTGTAATATAGTTTTTAAAAGTTGAGTATTTAATTAGTGAAAAGGTACTCACATAAATCGAAATAAAAAGAGCATGGACAAGCTCCAAATGGATAAAAGAACAGACGCCGGCCGGCATCGATAACGAACCCTTCCTCCTTCCTGAGACGCTACAGCGTGATGGGAGGGCGTGTAGTGACGTCATCACGCTGTAGCGTCTCAGGAAGGAGGAAGGGTTCGTTATCGATGCCGGCCGGCGTCTGTTCTTTTATCCATTTGGAGCTTGTCCATGCTCTTTTTATTTCGATTTATGTGAGTACCTTTTCACTAATTAAATACTCAACTTTTAAAAACTATATTACACTATGGTCTGCCCTCTTTCTTTTTTTGGCAACTTTTGATGCACCGCCGAGTGCTACTCCCTGAATTAGATCCTTGCACTGGGTCTGGTCGGAAGTTTGTCTGGTGTGAGTGGCAGGCTTTGGGATACCTCTCGTTTGGATATCGCCTCTCCTTGGAAGTCAGGATTCCTGTATGGGCTTAGTTTGATTGGCTGTAACTTACCAACCATCTGGTAAGGAGATTTCATACTGGTGGCGGCACTTTTGTGTGATGTGAAGCACAGCGGTGTGATGAGAATATAAAAGTCTGCATCTCTTGGTTTCTAAGAATAAGAACTTACATCTTCCAGATGACATCCAGTTTATGAACTCTAATATAATTCCTACAGGCTTATCCTCGTGCTGTTTGATTTATTACAGTATAAGGATTGGTTTGCCACACTATGTATAATTTTTAATATTTTTTATGTACATTTTTCTCTTGATATTTATGACCAAAAGAAGAGTTTGGGTACATCACACATTTTTTACATTTTACTGGTTCCACACTAGTAGTCCCAAGTAGGAGTGTCATTATTACCTTATGGGACATTTAATTATTATATATATATTTTTGTACCTGGCGCAGTTTTTCTTGTTCCATATTTAAAAAGGAATTGGAAAGGGAAGTGGTATTTTGTATCTTGGGGTATAGACAGGAAAAGGGTGAAACAAAAAGTACAACAGTGGCAATATTAAGGGGCATGTATCAGGCCAGGAAGACGATAATGATGAGATGGCAATCACAGGCGCCACCTACAGTAAAGAATTGGATTGATATAATGAATGAAACCCTCCCGAAGGAGAGAGCCGCGTATATAAAGAGATACAATATGAAAGAATTTGATAGGATGTGGAGACCGTGGATAGAGGGAATACACCAGATACAGCTGGAATAGAGGGGGGTGGGGGGGGGGAGAGGGGAGGGGAGGTGGGAAACGTAGTAGGGAAAGGGGAAAAAAAAAAAGAGATCCCAAAGGGTTTGGATAGCATACCTTCAGTTAGCTGAGGGGTTGGAATATAGAGAGAGTATTGCCACCTGAAACCAGCCTGTTAGACCAAATTTATAGAGCACCGCCTTCAGGAATTCCCAATGTACCCTGTCAAACACCTTCTCTGCATCTAGGGATAAGAGCAGAGAGGCATTTTTGATTGGTTGGCCTGATGGATTATGTTAAGAACTCTTGCATCAGAAGCTTGTCTATCAGGTACAAATCAAACTTGGTCTGGATGGATCAGGTTTGGCCAGTAGGGGATTAACCTGGATGCTATAACTTTGGCAAATAGTTTGATATCATTGTTAAGAAAAGATATACTGTATGTCTATAGTTGGTTGTGGAGGTGGGATCTTTATCTGGTTTAGGTATGGTTGTGATGATAGATCGTAGCATGTCCAATGGAAAGGGACCAGAGGAGGCAGCAGAGTTGAAGAGATTGGTAAGATGGGGAGAGGCAAGTTGTATGAAGTACTCATTGGTGTATCCATCTTTGCTGGGGGATTTGTTGCAGGGAAAGGATCTAATTGCATAAGGATTTCATCTATCTCCTGTAAGGGTTGTGACAGCTGCTGCAGCTGTTCAGAGGGATGGGAGATTAACTGTTTTCAGGAATTCCTGAATGAGGGGGTCAGTGGGCTGTGGGGTAGCGGGGTCAATAGCTAGGTTATAGAGGGATGAGTAATAATAACTGAAGGTGTTGGCAATATCCTGAGGGTTATTCAGTAATTGCTTTGTGGTATGGTGGGGTAAAGCTGCAATTTTACTTTTAGTTCCTTGGGTTTTGACTTGGTGGGCAAGTAAGGCATTGGCTTTGTTCCCCAGTGCATAGAAATTTGTTTTGCCAAGTTTTAGGTTAGTTTCAAATTTGTAAAGTAGTATGGAATGAAGTCTTGTTCTGTGATTGAGAAGCTCATTAATAATATTATGGGATGGGGTTTGTTTATTGATTTTCTCTAGTTGGTCAATTTGGGATAGTATCTCCTCAATCTGCTGTGTCCTCTGTTTTTTAATCTTACTGTACAATTTTATGAGAATGCCTCGCATTTACGCTTTGTAAGTAGACCAAAGTACAATCCGGTCAATGTCCAGCTGGTTGTTTAGTTAAAAAAATAAACGATGTTCATCAGCAATATTTTGGATAGTACCCTGATCAGCCAGAAGAGAAGTGTTGAGTCTCCAGTTGTGAGATGTGCCAGTGGTCCGCTCTCCCACAGTGATGGGGATCGGTGCCTGACCTGACCACGCAATGGTTCTGATTGTTGAGTTTGTGATGTTTTGAAGTGTCTGTTTATCTACAAGAAAAAAATTGATGCAAGAGTAGGACAATTTAGATCTGGAAAAGTAGGTGAAGTGTCGTTCAGACCCGTGGTGGCACCTCAAATTGTCGCATAGTCCATTTGCTTAGAGAAATGGGTTCAGGGTAGGGCGGTGGTGATGGGAGGTTGATTTGGTGCCCATATCAGAGTCTCCAATTATATTAAAGTCACCTCCCATTCTAACTTTGCCTCTTTTGATTTGGGTTACTTTTTTGTATAGTCATTTGCAGAAGCAAATTTGCTGTTTATTTGGGCCATATACATTGATTAAGGTGTATGGGACTCGGTCGATGTCACAAATCAGTATTAAATAGCGACTTTGGGGATCTGCAAGGGTTTTATGTAGGTGGCAATGTAGTGAGTCTCGGATGGCAGTCATAACTCCATTCTTCTTTATTGGACTAACAAGGTTTGGGAATAGTTCTTTATTTTGAACTGGGGAATTTTGGCAGTAGCAAAATGTGTTTCCTGTATGAAAACAATATCCACTTTTTGGGTCTTGGCTTCTTTGAGAAGAGCAGATCTCTTCTGGGGAATGTTCAAGCCCCTCACATTTATTTGATAGAATTTTGAAGTCCATATCAAGATGGGTAGTACTGTGCAAGAGGTTCTATGGGTTTAGATGAGTCGGTAAGGATAACGATAGTTGCTGTGTAGCTGGTACTGGGTGGGGTAGAAGGTGAATAAAAAAATAAGAGCTCAAAAGGAGGGAGCTTTGAGCTCAATGGGCAGTAACTACTTGTACATGTATTACGACAGGTAGACTACCTCTGAATGGGTGTCTACAATCAATAGGCCAGGCAGGCGGTTATGTATGAGTGGTACTGCAGGTACCCAACATTCTTTGGCTTATGAGAGGCAGGGTCTGTGAGATAGATTCAGGCTTGTTTTCGATTTGGGAGGTGGTTTGGTCTCTGGGGTCTGGGGTGTCCTCAGGTATAATTTGCCAATCTTTCAGGAGTTGGAGTCCTGTAAAGAGGGTTCTCATGGCATTGGTCTTGCTTTGGTGAGTGATAAGTAGTTTGGTGGGGAATCCCCATTTGTAGGGGATTTTGTGGTTATGAAGTTATTGTTGTGAGCTGTCCGTGGTTTTCCATAGTCACCTTGGAGAGGTCGGAATAGAGATTAATGGAGGCGAAAGGTTCAGGGAGTCTAGCCGTACGTTTTGCTGCATACATAATGCAATCCTTGGCCATGAAAAAGTAGATGCGAGCTAGAACATCTCTGGGTGTAGACGCTGGCAGGTGGGGAGGTTTAGGGAGTCAATGTGCTCTGTCGATATCCAGGTCCAGGTTAGTCAGTACAGGAATCAGTGTGCACATAAAGGACTGCAGGAACTTTGTTAGGTCAGATGGTAGGGCTGATTCCGGTATATTTCGGAATTTGATGTTGTTCCTGTTGGAGCGGTCCTCTGGGTCTGCTATTTTAAGTCGGATTAGTTGCAGTTTGTCTTAATGGTCTGTGACTGCATCTACTATTGTCTCACTCTGGTGTCTAAGGTGTTAATACACTGGGCATTCATGGTTACATAGTAGTCGAGGTTGAAAAAAGTCCATCAAGACCAACCTATTTGTGTGATTATATGTCAGTATTACATTGTATATCCCTGTACGTTGCAGTCATTCAGGTGCTTATCTAATAGTTTTTTTTTAAAAACTATTGATGCCCCCAGCTGAGACCACTGCCTGTGGAAGGGAATTCCACATCCTTGCCGCACTTACAGTAAAGAACCCTCTACGTATTTAAGCTTAAACCTTTTTTCTTCTAATTTTATTGAGTGGCCACGTGTCTGGATAAAATCCCTTCCGCAAAAAAGTTTTATCCCTATCGTGGGTCACCAGTACGGTATTTGAAAAACTGAAATCATATCCCCTCTTAAGCATCTCTTCTCCAGAGAGAATAAGTTCAGTGCGCGCAACCTTTCTTCATAACTAATGTCCTCCAGACCCTTTATTAGTTTTGTTGGCCTTCTTCGTACTCATCCATTTCCAGTACATCCTTCCTGAGGACTGGTACCCAGAACTGGACAGCATACTCTAGGTGCGGCCAGACCAGAGTCTTGTAGAGTGCATTAATATGTTTGCCACCTAAAAGATTATTTGAAATTTTTCTACATTAAACCTCATTTGCCATGTAGTTGCCCACCATATTCATTTGTTCAGATCTTCTTGCAAGGTTTCCACATCCTGCAGAGAAGTTATTGCCCTGCTTAGCTTAGTATCGTCCGCAAATACAGAGATTGAACTGTTTACCCCATCCTCCAGGTCATTTATGCACAAATTAAATAGGATTGGTCCCAGAACACTACCCCCGGCTTCGGCTCGCACCAGAACCTGCGAACGGACCTAAAGTCCGTGCGAGCTTTCGAACCCTATTAGTTATAATGGATGTGAACGTTCAAAATCAAAAGTGCTAATTTTAAAGGCTAATATGCATGTTATTGTCATAAAAAGTGTTTGGGGACCTGGGTCCTGCCCCAGGGGACATGTATCAATGCAATTTTTTTTTTTAAAAACTGCCGTTTTTTCAGGAGCAGTGATTTTAATAATGCTTAAATTGAAACAATAAAAGTGTAATATTCCTTTAAATTTCGTACCTGGGGGGTGTCTATAGTATGCATGTAAAGGGGCGCATGTTTCATGTGTTTAGAACTGTCCCTGCGCAAAGTGTCATTTTTGAAGGTAAAAAAGCTATTTAAAATCACTCGCGGCTAATGTTAATTGACGGCTCCCGTAACACAGAGAACAGTCATTCATTGAAAGTCATTCATAAAAAAAAAGTCATTGATAAAAAAAAAAAAAAAAAAGCGTGGGGGTCCCCCCAAATTCAATAACCAGGCCCTTCAGGTCTGGGATGGATATTAAGGGGAATCCCAGCCAAAAAAAAAATAGGGTCCCCCTCAAAATCCATACCAGACCCTTGGGTCTGGTATGGATTTTAAGGGGAACCCTAGCCAAAAAAAATGGCAAAATCCATACCAGACCCTTATCCGAGCACCAACCTGGCAGGCCGCAGGAAAAGAGGGGGGGGGCGAGAGCAGCCCCCCCTCCCGCCTGAACCGTACCAGGCCACATGCCCTCAACATTGGGAGGATGCTTTGGGGGTCTGACCCCCAAAGCACCTTGTCCCCATTTTGATGAGGACAAGGGCCTCGTCCCCACAACCGTGCCGGTGGTTGTGGGGGTCTGCGGGCGGGGGGCTTATCGGAATCTGGAAGCCCCCTTTTAACAAGGGGACCCCCAGATCCCGCCCCCCCCTGTGTGAAATGGTAAGGGGGTACAAAAGTACCCCTACCATTTCACCAAAAAAGTGTCAAAAATTGTAAAAATGACAGGAGACGGTCTTTGACAATTCCTTTATTAAAATCTTCTTTCTTCATCCTTCGGTTTCTTCATCTTCTCCTTTTTGTCATCTTCTTCCATCTTCTTCTTCCTCCGATCTGCTTCTTCTTGCGCTGGTCTTCTCGTCCAGCATCTTCTTCCATGGCGTCGGCATCTGTTCTTCTGTCGGGCCACTCCTCACAATGGGAGGCTCCCGCTATGTGAGGCTTTGCTGCCTCTGACAGGTCTTTTATAACGGAGGGCACCTGGTGACCCCACCCCCCTCTGACGTCATGGGGAAAGCCATCAGGGAATTCCCCATGACGTCCCCGTGCGTCAGAGGGGGCGGGGTCATCAGGTGCCCTCCATTATAAAAGACCTGTCAGAGGCAGCGAAGCCTCACATAGCGGGAGCCTCCCATTGTGAGGAGTGGCCCAAGAAGAGACAGAGACACCGACGCCATGGAAGAAGATGCCGGATGAGAAGGACGAGAAGGCCAGCGCAAGAAGAAGCGGATCGGAGGAAGAAGTAAAATGGAAGAAGATGGAAGAAGATGACAGAAGGAGAAGATGAAGAAACCGAAGGATGAAAGAAGAAAGAAGATTTTAATAAAGGAATTGTCAAAGGCCGTCTCCTGTCATTTTTAAAATTTTTGACACTTTTTTTGGTGAAATGGTAGGGGTACTTTTGTACCCCCTTACCATTTCACACAGGGGGGGGGGCAGGATCTGGGGGTCCCCTTGTTAAAGGGGGCTTCCAGATTCCGATAAGCCCCCCGCCCGCAGACCCCCACAACCACCGGGCACGGTTGTGGGGACGAGGCCCTTGTCCTCATCAACATGGGGACAAGGTGCTTTGGGAGTCTCAGACCTCCAAAGCATCCTCCCAATGTTGAGGGCATGTGGCCTGGTACGGTTCAGGCGGGAGGGGGGCCGCTCTTGTCCCCCCCTCTTTTCCTGCGGCCTGCCAGGTTGTGTGCTCGGATAAGGGTCTGGTATGGATTTTGAGGGGGACCCCCACGCCATTTTTTTTGGCTGGGGTTCCCCTTAAAATCCATCCCAGACCTCAAGGGTCTGGTATGGATTTTGAGGGGGACCCTATGCCATTTTTTTTTTTTTGCCTGGGATCCCCCTTAATATCCATCCCAGACCTGAAGGGCCTGGTTATTGAATTTGGGGGGACCCCCACGCTTTTTTTTTTTTTTTTTTTTTTTTTATCAATGAATGACAGTTCTCTGTGTTACGGGAGCCATCAATTCATTAGCCGCGAGTGCTTTTAAATAGCTTTTTTCCTGCAAAAATGACACTTTTTGCAGGGACAGTTCTAAGCACAGGAAACCTGCCCCCCTTCGCAGGCAACCTATAGACACCCCCCAGATGTGATACTGCAATGCTGTACTAACAGCATGCACACACATATCCCCAGAAAATAGAGCACATATTGTCAGCAGTCAGCAACACACTGACTCGCTGACACTGAAACACAATATGCGATAGTTCTGGGCTCGCCGAATGGGCTAAGGCCCGATGTTCGATTCGAACATGGGTTAGAATCGAACACCGGGCCCATCCCTACATGTGATCGCTGTTTCCTAAATTGCCCCGTATTACCACATCTGTGATCAGGTCTGTATTGTTGGTAATTAGTAGATCTAGTAACTCTTTCTTTCTAGTTGGTGCGTCTACTATCTGACCCATGAAATTGTCCTGCAAGACATTTAGGAACTGGTAAGCCTAATGCCGCGTACACACGAAGGGACAATCCCGCGGGATTATCCGCTGGACTGAAGTCCAGCGGATAATCCCCTCGTGTGTGGGCGCCGGCGGACTTTTTTTGGCCAAAGTACGGCGGACTAAAGTTTTAAGTTTTGTTTTAAAATTATCCGCTGGACTTGGCAGTCCAGCGGATAATCCGGCCGTGTGTAGTATGGTCCGGCGTACCAAAAAGGACGCATGCTCAGTAGCTAGTATGTCACGGACTCGCTCGGTCTGGTAAAACTAGCCTTCGTTTTGAAGCTCGCACAATCGTCACGCTGCAGATTTTTTTTTTTTTTTTTTTCTTCTGACAGCGGGATTTGTATGTTATCGTACTTGAAGAATGATTTTGCCTTGCTGCTTGTATATTCACGCAGAGTACTCCCGAACGTTTTTTCTTCAGCATTCTTTAGTGAAGTTATATATTTGTGTATATATATATATATATATATATATATATATATATATATATATATATATATATATATATATATATATATATATATATATATATATATATATAGATAGATATAGATATATATATATATCCAAATCACCAAATGAAAAATATATCTATATTTCTCAATAAACCCAAAAAAAGATATATCTATATATACATATATATATATATATTATATATATATATATATATATATATATATATATATATATATATATATATGTATATATATATATATATATATATATATATATATATATATATATATATATATATATATATATATATATATATATATATATATATATATATATATATATATTATATATGTACATATATCTCTATTTAGATATATTTTATTATTTGTTGGTTATCAAAAGGATTTGTTATTACACATGATACAATTGTGGAGTCAGCAGAGCTTGCCCTTAATTCAGATCTTAACCCTCACCTTTCCAGCGACTGCACTTGCAGTTCCATTGAAGTTGCACTTTACACTTGTATTGTCAAATGAATGTTTAGACATGTACCTGCCTACTCCTAAAGAAACTATGTTTTTGAATAACAAGCACGTATATCATTATTTTCTGAAAATTAAATTACCATTTATTCTGGTTTAAACAAACAAGGCAAAACAAAATAGGAAGGCAACACTGGAGCCACTTTGCGATTTTGAGAAGACTTTTTGCCCCAACGGCAGACATCAAGTTTGTGAAGCCAAAAATTAAGCTTGGGCACATTTCATCCAATATAGGGAGCACAAGAAGATTGACCAGGAATCAGACAGACCAGGAACAGCAGCAGATGACATCTATGTCCCCAAGCTGTGGCACTACAACAGCCTGTGTCTTCTGTGAGACCAGACTGAAGCCAGGCAATCACTTCCGACTCTTCCCACCACGCTGCCCTGCACTCTTCCCTGCAGTCTTCCCTGCACGCTTCCTTGGAGGCTGACTTGTGGTAGGAGGAGGAGGAGGAGGAGGAGAAGAAGGAAGAGGAGGAGGAGGAGGAGGAGAAGTTGGTGTTGGGCCTTCATGTGTCAGGCGGGTGGATTCTCGTAATTGACCCCTCAAACCCCCCTTAATAGCCTCAAAAATGAGGCCCTCACACAGGTGCCGTTGGCCCTTCTCCATTTCCAGCAACCTGCTGGCCAAGTAGGTGGCATAGGCCTCTTCTGGAATGGGGGGTTTGTCGAGAATCGCACTCGCCTTCCTAATAAGTTGGAGTGATTCCTCCTCAACAATGGTCATCCTCCTGGGCCTTCTTGGGGGTAAGGGCAGGGGTGGAGGTAGACTTCTTAAGACAGTCTGGCTGTCACTCTGGCTCGTGCTGGGCCCAGCCACCTCCTGGCTCTCGCTGGTCATGTCCTCCTCCTCCATACCACTTGTCCCGGCATCATCCTGGGTCAGCTCATCCTGTGTGCAAATAAAAACAAAAATCAAACACCTGTTTTTTGGTTTATGGCCTCCTCAATCATCCAATTGTAAACTTATGAAGGAGCAGATAAATTTTTAAAAAGATCCAAAGGGCTATCATTTGGACCCCTGCATTTTCCAAGCAGATCACCAATGTTGTATAAGGCATTTTTTGCCACTACTGGATGTATGTATACACTATATATGTATCGATATGTTGCACCCACACTTTTTCGAAGTTTGCGCAATTTTTGGCAGCTTTTTTCACAATTCTGAGTTCAGGGTGTTAATTGTTTCACATTTTAACGTTTACAGCATTAATATTCACACAATCACAATTTAGGCTACTAAATATATACCTGGCTCCAGCTGGGCGCATCAGCCTGCTCCAAGGTGGAGGGGTCTTCTCCTTCCGTGGAAGCCTCAGCTGGGGTGGAGGGAAGAGTGGAGGGAAGAGTGGAGGGAAGGGTGGAGGGAAGAGTGGACAGTGATTGCCTGGGTTCCATCTGGTCACCTAGAAAAGCCAGTTGGTTGTAGTACCACAGCTTCGGTACATAAACCATCTCTGCTGCTGCTCCTGATCTGACTGATTCCTCAATCTTCTTGCGCTCCCGCTTGTACATGTGCCTTAAACTTGAAATTCTGGCTTCAACAAACTTGGTGTCTGCGTTGGGGACTTGAGTCTTCACAAAATCCACAAGTGGCCCCAGTGTTGCCTTCCGGACATCCCTATTGCCATATAAAGGGTTCTTGAGCTGCCACAGGTTGGTATTTTTTCTGTACAGCGCAATGAATTCGGACATGAACTGCTGGTCCTTGAATGGATTCAACTGGGCTGCTGACATGTTTGTTTCTGTTTTGTTAGTAATGGCAATACAAAAGACCAAAAACACAAATGTTACTAAAAACGCACATCCAGTTTTTCAAACCAAACATTACACAACACACCCACACACAGGCAGCAACACACCCACACAGGCAGCAACCCCTACACACAGGCAGCAACACACCCACACAGGCAGCAACCCCTACACACAGGCAGCAACACACCCACACAGGCAGCAACCCCTACACACAGGCAGCAACACACACAGGCAGCAACCCCTACACACAGGCAGCAACCCCTACACACAGGCAGCAACACACCCACACAGGCAGCAACCCCTACACACAGGCAGCAACACACACATATCCTTAAAAAATGCAGGCCCAAAACCCAGTAAACCACAGTAATGCATCCTAGAAAACACTTACCTTCGTACACAGCGCTCGCTACTTCCGTTCGGGAACACGTGGGGCCCTCAAACAGCCTTATATACACTGCGCACGCGTCGAAGTCCGCCTGCGTCCTCCGCGTCGCCCGCCCATGACGTTCCTCCTGACGAGTATTCCCCGCCCCGCTTCCCCTCGTTGCATTGTTGGTGAATAAATTCATGAAGATGGCGGACACATTCTCAGCCAGTAGCGCGGAGGAAAGCCCAGAAGCGAACACATCTGCATCCAGCAGCAGATATAAGGCCACCAATATGGCCTTTGAAGAGATGGTGGAGATGGTGGACATCCTCCAAAGGGAAGATTACGACGGGGAAAATGGCCCCTACCCTCGACCCAACTTGCGCAAGGACAAGATTCTCACTACAATCGTCAGCACCCTGGAGCAGAAATTCGGCGTACGAAGGGGCAAGGATCAACTGCGCAAGCGATGGTCCGACATCAAATCCAGGGAGCACGATCAGTACAGGAGAATTCGAAAAGCCATCAAAAAAAGTAAGTCAAGCACGTGCGCTACTATGGTTATACTTGATATGTCTAATCTTGCGCAGATGTTATTAGCATTCGTACGTGAAACTTGCGCAGATGTTATTAGCATTCGTACGTGAAACTTGCGCAGATGTTATTAGCATTCGTACGTGAAACTTGCGCAGGTGTTATTAGCATTCGTACGTGAAACTTGCGCAGATGTTATTAGCATTCGTACGTGAAACTTGCGCAGGTGTTATTAGCATTCGTACGTGAAACTTGCGCAGATGTTATTAGCATTCGTACGTGAAACTTGCGCAGGTGTTATTAGCATTCGTACGTGAAACTTGCGCAGGTGTTATTAGCATTCGTACGTGAAACTTGCGCAGATGTTATTAGCATTCGTACGTGAAACTTGCGCAGATGTTATTAGCATTCTACGTGAAACTTGCGCAGATGTTATTAGCATTCGTACGTGAAACTTGCGCAGATGTTATTAGCATTCTACGTGAAACTTGCGCAGATGTTATTAGCATTCGTACGTGAAACTTGCGCAGATGTTATTAGCATTCGTACGTGAAACTTGCGCAGATGTTATTAGCATTCGTACGTGAAACTTGCGCAGGTGTTATTAGCATTCGTACGTGAAACTTGCGCAGATGTTATTAGCATTCGTACGTGAAACTTGCGCAGATGTTAGCATTCGTACGTGAAACTTGCGCAGATGTTATTAGCATTCGTACGTGAAACTTGCGCAGGTGTTATTAGCATTCGTACGTGAAACTTGCGCAGATTTGATGAAAGTTCAGTTTGTCTTCATAACGTTTCTTGAGTTTACCTGGCTTTGGGTTGTTGGAGTTGTAAGGTTGTTTATTATTCTCACTATCTATACAATTACTGCTGTAGTAAGGGTTTTAGGGGTAACTTACACAGGGACTCCAGAAGCTGTTTTGGGGGGGGGGGGGGTAAAATATGTTAAGCAGGGTGTCAAGCTCACAATTCCAGAAAAATGCTCATCATCTACAAATACTGTAGGTGGTGACTTTTCGAAGAAGTACACTCACCTGTCCCTTGGATGGTGCAGCTACAATCTCTGATCTTGCAATCATGAAATTAATCTTTGCGGCTTCACTTCCCGGGTCACTATTGGGCATGCGCCAGTTGCGCAATGCAATAGGACTGGTCCGCGCGAGCTCGGGGACCCCTGTGTGTCCCAGCAGACAGCACGGTGGGACGGGATGTGGAGTATACTTCTGTGGGAGTCTAGGGCCGGATGTGTGTGCAAATACCTGCCTTACACAGGTATCTGCAACCCCTCCCCCCTAAAAGGTTCCAAATAAGACACCACAGGGGTGCAGGGATACAATGAGCGGAAGTTCAAATTTAGGGTTGAAGGGCGGTTTAAGTATTGGAGTTTCATTAGATAGACATTTCAATTCTGTCTTCAAGTAGGATCTTCTAACAAACTGCTAATAATTGGACAACACTTTTAAACAATGTTTAATAATCCTATTTTGGCACTCAAATATCAGTGTGATTAAAAGTGTACCTTTTTGTGTTCCATTACCATAGGGGGCAAAAGACTCAGACGTCAGTCCGAACCTACGAGGACCTCCCGGCCTCACCAGACTAATTGGGCAGTTAGCCCAAGCCCACGCGTGGATGTGGCGGAACAGGTGGTTGAAGTGGATCAAATATGCACCCCACCAAGTGAGTGTCTCAGAACACAGATTGAGCTAATAAATTAAGGTCTGCATGTTTTTGACACTTTTTTTCTTGTGTTTTATCTACCCAACTTTTAGGTGATGCTGATCTGTTTGTGGAAGGACAAGCTGCGGAGCCATTTTCAACAGACAGTGCCCACAGGCTTATTGGCCAGATCATGGCCTGGAATCTGCAGCTGGAAAATATGCAGAAGGAGATGGCCACCATGCAGCAGGGAATGAAGGACATGATTGATGTTTTGGGGAGAATCTAAAGACCCCTTTTCCATTTCTTAACATCAATCATGTCCTTCATTCCCCTTTTGATGCGCTATGTTTTACAAATTTTAGAGGCCAAATTTTTAATATGCACACGGTGTGTCAACATGTGCTATGTGCCATCAGGGGATCTCAATGGACGCATTTTGTGTTTGCAACCCCTAATGCTAGTAGGTGAGAGGGAAGGGGTTTCACACACAAAACACGTCCATTGATTCCCCATGATGGAACATAGCACATGTTGACATTACCCATTTTCCTGTTAAATTAGTGTGCATATTCTAAATTTGGCTTCTACTGTTCATGGGTTACCTGTTGAACTTTGTAAGTTCTGGACTTTTACATTGTGTAAATATTTTCAAATCCTAACCCTAAATTTTTTACAATTTTAAAACATGTTTTTATGTTTGTTTAAAAAAATCAATCACAAAAAAAAAAAAAAAAAATATGTTGTGAGAAAAAGACCAAAAAAATTTTAAAAATATAACATAAAAAAAAGAAAAAAAAATGTTGTTAAAAAAAAAAAAAAAAAATTAATAAAAACCAAAAATAACAAAAAAAACAAAAAAAAACAAAAAAAAAAAAAAAAAAAAAAAAAAAAAAAAATAAAAAAGGTTTGGTTTTGCACAAGAATAAAAAAAAAAATGTTTGCACAAATTAAACAATGTGTGGCTTCTTCTTTTTAAATACTACCAGTTTGACCAAAACATGTTGTGGTTCATTGACAAAGGGGCTTATTTACTAAACGCAAAACAAGTTTGCCACTATTAAGATGTGCACTAGGACAACATATAAAACAGGCAAAATTCAAAGCTAAACAATACGAAAATACCAATATTTCAAACATAAATAACTGTATTTATTCTTTGTAAAACAAAAAGATGGTTTAAGGGTCTGCTGCCATTGCAATGGCCCCCCTACCATTAAAATAATGTAAATAACGGTCCCGCACTTGCTGGGCTGATTGTGGGGCCAAACCAAGACGGCGATTATCCAGCCCGGTCATGTCGCCTTCCACTCCGACCTCAGGCCCGATTGGTAATGAGTAGGTTCCCGAATGTTTGCGTAAATAATTGTGCATGACACAGCATGCAAGAATAATAGTATTCAGTTTGTACTCTGCCAGATGTATGGATGTAAGGAGCAATCTGAAACGGTTGGCCATAATACCAAAGGCATTTTCCACAACCCTTCTTGCTCTGGCCAACCGATAATTAAAAATCCTCCTCTCAGGGGTGAGGGATCGTTGGGGAAATGGCCTCATCAGGTGGTCACCCAGACCGAACGCCTCGTCGGCAATGAAAACGAACGGGAGTCCCTCCACATTATCTTCATCTGGTGGCAGCTCCAGGCCACCAGTCTGGAGACGATGACCGAACTCCGTGTGGTTGAAGACTCCTCCGTCCGACATCCGGCCGTTTTTCCCCACATCCACATAAAGAAAGTCATATTGTGCCGACACCACCGCCATCAACACTATACTATGGAACCCCTTATAATTCCAATAGTAAGACCCCGAATGGGGTGGGGGCACAATTCGCACATGTTTCCCGTCAATCGCCCCTCCGCAGTTGGGAAAGTCCCAACGGGAAGCAAACTGGGAAGCCACAGTCTGCCATTCCTGTGGCGTGGAAGGACACTGTGAAGTCAAACAGAAATATACAAATCAAATTAAAAACCAGGCAAAACACCTAACTAAATGCAACAAATTAACAAACAATTTGGAAGAACATATGTATTTATTTTGTAAGTCCTTGAAATAAAGCCAAAAGATTAAGGATAAGGGACAAATCTCTGATTGATGACCCCTCTGATGGCCCAGAGAAGATAATAATGGGGATGTGGGTGTGGAGTAATTAATTGTAAGGTCACACAATATACACATGCAATTAATTAAAGGGGTGTGTGTGGGGGGTGGGTTAATTACAAGCTGACCAAAACCACATGCAATTAATTAACGGGGTGTGTGTGGGGGGGGGGGTTAATTACAAGCTGACCAAAACCACATGCAATTAATTAACGGGGTGTGTGTGGGGGGTGGGTTAATTACAAGCTGACCAAAACCACATGCAATTAATTAACGGGGTGTGTGGGGGGGTGGGGGGGTGGTGGGGGGGGGGGTTAATTACAAGCTGACCAAAACCACATGCAATTAATTAACGGGGTGTGTGTGGGGGGGGGGGTGGGTTAATTACAAGCTGACCAAAACCACATGCAATTAATTAACGGGGTGTGTGGGGGGGGGGGTGGGGGGGGGGTGTGGTTTAATTACAAGCTGACCAAAACCACATGCAATTAATTAACGGGGTGTGTGGGGGGGGGTGGGTTAATTACAAGCTGACCAAAACCACATGCAATTAATTAACGGGGTGTGTGGGGGGGGTGGGTTAATTACAAGCTGACCAAAACCACATGCAATTAATTAACGGGGTGTGTGGGGGGGGGGTTAATTACAAGCTGACCAAAACCACATGCAATTAATTAACGGGGTGTGTGGGGGGGGGGTGGGTTAATTACAAGCTGACCAAATCCACATGCAATAAATTTAAAAATGAGGGTCAAGGGGGGTGAAAGGGGTGAGGGTCAAGGGGGGTGAAAGGGGGGGGGGTGAGTAAAGCAGTACAATGCAGCTGGTAATATACATTTTTAACCAAAGAAAGTGACTAGGCTAGGGGTGTTTAGGGGGCCAAGATTCCATGCTGGGGAGGTTGGTGCAAGGAAATATGCATGTGACCCACTAAATAATACATTCTTAAAGCTATTTTGATAAGTCAACCATAAAATACTAGACAAAAAACAAATAAAAAAAAAAAAAGGAATAGGGGACATTCATAGAATAGTCCTATCATGGTAATTAGCTAATGATGACATTGATGCACTACATTAGCAAACATACAAGACATAGGTAATTTTAAAAGACAAGACTTACCTTAATGTATTCCTCCTGCAGGACGTGGATAATGGCAGAACAGGTCTCTGGAATAATGAGCCCCAGAGCCTGGGGGGAGATGCCTGTCGTGAACTTGAGGTCCTGCAAGCTTCTCCCCGTCGCCAAGTAACGCAACGTGGCGACTAGCCTCTGCTCCGCACTGATGGCTTGCCGCATGCAGGTATTCTGCCTGGTAATATAAGGGGACAGCGAAGCCAACAGACTGTGAAAAATGGGGTCCGTCATTCGGAGATAATTCCTGAAATCATCAGGATTATTCTCACGGATCTCACGGAGCAAAGGCATATGCGAGAATTGGTCACGCTGGCGCAACCAATTCTTGGTCCATGAACTCCTCCTCACCCTGTTCATGGACTGGGCTCGTGCCAAGGTGTTAACCGCAACACCGAGCCCCTGCACAGCACGAACTCGTTCCCGAGTACGTCCACACTCCATGGCTTCAAAACGGTCGGCTGATCAAACAAACAACTTAACAGAACGCACTGAAGAACAGCAAGGCCTATGAAGAACGACCTGAAAAACAGGAACGAGCGGACCAGAACGGCCTGAGAACAGGTAGGAACTGATCCACACGCACTGAAAGCCAGATACAAACCTCACAAGCACAAACTGAACGGCAGAAGCGAACTAATTAAGCAGAAGTCTGAGAAGCGCGAATCGTCTCTAACCAAACGTCAACTAACACGCGATACACACGAGATCAGCTGACGGTGCCCAAAGGGTGTCGTTTGGGATCTCGAGCTTCCTTTTTCTAGTCCCGTCGTACGTGCTGTACGTCATCGCGTGAACCGCCGGACTTTTTGCGTGATCGTGTGTGGTCAAGTCCGTTCGCTTTTTAGTCCAGCGTACCCAGCTGGAGAGTCCAGCGGATTGTCCGCTGGACTTAGGTCCGCCGGGAAAAGTCCCTTCGTGTGTACGCGGCATAACTCTAATTCTGTCTTCTGTTAGCCATGAGGGTGCTTCCCTGTGATGTGCCCGAGAATAAACACTACAGTTTTGGTTACTGAAGCCCCCTGATTCCCTCGTGAAGACTGAGGAGAAGAATAAATTCAATACCTTTGCGGTCTCCACATCCTTTGTAACCAGATGTCCTTCCTCATTCTTTATGGAGCCAATATGATCTGTCCTTCTTTTTTATTGTTTCCATACTTTTTGCTCTCCTCTGCTATGTGTCTTTCATATTCTATCTTAGCCGCCCTAATTGCACACTTACATTTCTCGTTGCATTCTTTATGAAGTTTGAATGCTGATGATGATCCCTCAACCTTGTATTTTTTGAAGGCCTTCTCTTTTGCTTTTATATGCATTTTTACATTGGCCTTAAGCCATCCAGGACTTTTGTTTGGTCTTTTAAATGTATTACCCAATGAACTGGCTAATGCCTTTATTTAATATGAAGTAAAAAAGAAGAAAACTGCGCTTGGAGCGGGGGAGGGGAGTGTATGGGTTCCCTATAGGCGCCCTGTATGAACGATTACAAATGATAATAAAAAAAGCTGCAAACTTATTGTGGGATATGCACAAAATTACAGGATAAAAAAGAGAAGTTGCGCTAATATTAGTGAGTGTTGACCAATAGTATCACAATTAAGTGGAATCAATACACAATTTTTACAAACATTACTGACAAAGAAAATTT
>CM053030.1:260439013-260465704 GCA_028564925.1 Lithobates sylvaticus
GACTGAGGTGACCATTTTTTGGTCTTAACTGGTGTTATGTACCACTGCGTGAGGAGTTTGTATGAGATTTCTTGGTATTTTGTGCTGAGTGAGCATCTGTGTGCAAATATACACGCTTTATCCCATTGTGCGCTGGCGATTACAACCCCGAGTTCATTCTCCCATCTTTCTCTGTGTCTATTTCTGCTTTGTTTGGGTGAGTGGAGTAGCCATTTGTAGGCAAGGGAGGTTGTGTTGGTTGTTTGTGAACCTTTGAGGCATATGTCTTCTAGGGGTGTGAGTTTTTGGAAGTATGAGGAACGGTATTTGCTGTTTAAGAGGAAGTCCTGAACTTGTATATAGAACCAATATTTTGAGAAGAAGTCTCCATATTCCATTTTGAGTGTCTCTAGGGATTTAATCTTGTTGCCAGAGATGCATTGTTTGGCCAGAAGTTTGTGAGATTGTTCCTGAGTTGAATGTGGAGTGCATATTCGCCCTGTCGGAAAGTCTGGGTTATTGGTTAACGGAGTCAGCGGGCCTGGGATGGTAGCTAGTTCATGTTTGGTGGCAGTTGCGTGCCAAATTTTGATGGTGTTTGCGACAAGTGGGTGGGTAATGTCTTTGGTGTGTCTAGAATGTATAGTCCATGGGTAGAAAGGTAAGTGTATTTTGCTTTGAGGTAGTTCAAGGTTCACCCAGTCTTTTGTGTGGCTATGACAGTGCCAATCAATAACCCTGGAGATATGTGAGGCCTGATAATATTTTTTGAAGTCGGGGAGGCCTATGCCTCCCTGATCTTTGGGCCTAGTTAAGGTACTAATGTCAATCCTGGGTTTCTTAGTAGACCATAAGAAGCTTCTTTGGATGGAGAGCAATTTTGAGAAAAAGGTGTTGGGTATGTTTATGGGTAGTGCGTTGAAAAAATATAGTAGTCTGGGGAGAATTGTCATCTTTAAGATTGATGCTCTTCCGAACCACGAGAATTGTTTTGGGGACCATCTTTGGAGGTCTTTGGTTATATCATTCAGTAGGGTAGAAAAGTTGGTCCTATATAGGTCGTCAATTTGAGGGGTCAGTCTGATTCCTAAGTATTTAAGGGAGGCGAGTTCCCATTTAAATTTAAAGTTCCCTTTAAGTGGGTTGATCTTGTCTGGTGGTATATTTAGGTTCAGGGCTTCAGATTTAGATTGGTTTATTTTAAAATTTGAGATGTATCCATATGTCGCAAATATGTCTATAAGGATTGGGAGTGTGGTGTGTGGTTGTGTAATAAAGAAAAGGAGGTCATCCGCATATGCAGCTGTCTTGTATTCTCTTTTGTGTATGTTAAAGCCCTTAATATCTGGTGACTGGTTGATCGTTCTGATGAGTGGTTCTAGTGTAAGGATGAAGAGCAGGGGGGAGAGGGGGCAGCCTTGTCTCGTACCATTATATATATGAATTGGGTCAGATAGGGTATTATTAATTTTGATTCTGGCTTGTGGTTTTTGATAGAGGGCCTTGATCCAGTTCATCATATTGCCGTGGAGACCTACATGTGTACAGGTTGCAAACATGTATTCCCAAGAGACCCTATCGAAGGCCTTCTCGGCGTCTGTGGAGACCAGAAGACCTTCGAGCTTTTGTTGGTGTGCATAATAAATCAGGTTTAGAGTCTTTGTAATATTGTCTCTCGCTTCTCTGCCCGGCATGAAGCCTACCTGTTCAGGGCCGATGATTTGGGATAGTAGGGGTTTTAGCCTGTTAGCTAGGATTTTTGCTAATAATTTAACGTCTATATTGAGGAGTGATATCGGTCTAAAATTTGCACAGTCGGTGTGGTCTTTGTCGGGTTTGGGGATGATCGCTATGTGGGCCATAAGAAGAGAGTCTGAGTTATTTTTGTGGGAAGCTAAATAGTTGAAGGCTGTAAGTAATGGTTTAGAGAGTAAGGGTAAGAACGTCTTGTAGTACTGGGAGGTTAGGCCGTCTGGTCCTGGGCTTTTCCCTGTTTTTAATTGTCTGATTACGTCTTGGATTTCGGTTAGGGTTATGGGAGCATTCAGGGTATCTGAGTCTAGGGTGGATAGGGCGGGCAGTTTACTGTTTTCCAGAAAAGTTTTTATCAGGTCTTCCCTGTTGAGGTCTACATGTGCTGGTTTATGTTGCGTGGGTAGATTATAAAGTTTAGAGTAGAATTCTTGAAATAGTTTTGCTATTTTTTCAGAGTTATGTTCCAAGGTGCCTGCCTTGTTCCGGATAGCGTGTATGTGATTAGCCATTGTGGCATCTCTCAGAGCCCTAGCCAGCTGTTTACCGCTCTTGTCTCCTTGTTCATAGAAAACGCTTTTTCAGAAGAACAAGGCTTTTTGTGTTTGGAGTTGCAAGATTTGCAGTAACTCCTTCCTGCATTGGGTAAGTTCAACAGCTGTTATGGCTGTGAGGGATTGTTTATGTTGTGTTTCTAGTTGAGCTATTTTATTTGTTAGATCTGAGATCGTTTTATTCTTTTCTTTTTTCTTTCTAGCTCCCCACTTAATAAACTCCCCCCTGATGACGCTTTTGTGTGCCTCCCAGTTATTGAGTGGGTTCGTGTCTGAGTCAATGTTGGTTCTGAAGTAGTTGGTGATTGATTTGTGTATGTCATCATGGATATTTTGGTCGGTGAGCAAAGAAGCATTTAATCTCCAGTTAAAAGAGGGGCGGTTGGTCTGGTTGAATTTTAGGGTGATGGCTGTGGGTGCGTGGTCCGATAATGTGATAATGCCTATGTCTGCTCTTACAATGTTGGGCAAGTCACGTTGGGTTATAAAAATCAGATCGATCCTTGTTTTATTATATTTATTTTAACAATTTGGTCATTGTGCTTGAGTAATGGATAACGCGTGGGTACCGATATCCTACAACAAATGCAATAAGGTATCACACATTATGAAGTATCCAGGTATAATTATGATTATAGGTTAACATATATTATCAGGTACAATTAGGTAATATGTTAATCTTGCTTAGATTTAATATTATGCATGGAGACTGTATGTGCAGGGCAAACAGCAATAAATTCTGTCAAAGGAGACCAGAGCGCAGTGGATCTCTTGGAACATGGCCGACATGCAATGTGTTTTGAACTACACTAATATGGTGGTGCAGTTCACAATGGTTTCATTACTAACAGGTGAACACACTGCTCTCTAGTGTTTGGCACCATGATTTTATTTATAAGGAAGTGATGTGAGCACCACTGACCCTTACTGCCTCTGCCTCACAGAAGAAGTCCCATTGGACAAAACATATGTCAGGCTAGGAACGGAGCAGCAGTGACATCGGTACACCCGTGGAGGGTGCCGGATGAACAAATGTTTCCATATAAGCCTATTTTATTTGATCTGTTGCAAGTGTGCCTTTTAAATGAATGTTGTGCAATGAGTCTATCTTCCTCTTCCATGAGATTTGTTGAATGGTCAGACTCTGGAGTTCTTTTGATGGATAATCACTGTGAGGGATATCTCTCTGGAATCCAATCAAGTTGGCTGGATAGCTAAAGTGGTTATACCTGTAGTGAGGGGTAAATGCTTACTGAAGTGCATATATACCCTGGGAGGTCTTAGTATCTGGTATGCAGATATATTTACCATACTTATCCTGTGGGGAGCACCAGGTGTCTGCACAGATTGAAATTGGATTGACACTTCTTTTAAGTTCACTATATGGACTCTAAAGCCCCATACACACGGTCGGACAATCCGCGGACCAGGTCCGTCGCACCATGTCCGTCATACTTTGTCCGATGTTGGTTTTGCGTACACACGGTCGGACAAAGTTGTCGGAAAATCCGATCATTCTGAACGTGGTGACGTTTGTTGCCTACGACGGGACTACGTAGAGGCTAGTAGCCAATAGCTTTGGTCTTGTAATGTGATCTGAGCATGCGTAGCACTTTGTCCGGTCGGACAACCGTACACACGATCGGATTTGGTGTGATCGGACCATGTTGACGGCAAAGATTTCCAGCAGGAGATAAGACTTTGTCCGTCGGTCAAACCGACGAACACTGTCCGATGGTGCATACACACGGTCTGATTTTTCAACAACCTTGTCCGATCGGACAGAATCCATGAAAAAGTCTGACCGTGTGTATGGGGCTTTAGTTGGGATCTTGGAGATTTTTTTTCCCTTTTTCACTACAATTTATCAGATGGACTTTAGTGCACGTTACATATAATGATCATGAAGTAACAGCGCAACACTTTGATTTTGATTTTCTGTTAGGATGTGTACATATGTGCTGCTGTTTTTCACTTGTTTTATTTACTAAGAATCATCACTTACACTTACACATATCACATTTTTTTTTTTTCTTTTAGATAAAAGAGCATGTCTGTCCACAGACTCCATTGACCGGCATTTGTAAAAATTAATCAGTCCCTGGTTTAGCAGCAGCTATCCCCTGATGCCGATGTTGCTGATTAAGTGTTATTGGGATTGTGAATCTCTGCAAGGCTGCCTAGCTTTGTGGGTGTGGATTTTATCTTGAAGTCATTTTTTGGTATAGGTTTTCTGGGCACAATTAACATCCAAGGTTGTTATGAACACAAACTTACCAATGGTTTTTAGCACCACATCCCAAAGTTAGATAGTAGAAAATGGGAAAATAGGAACTTATAATATATACATATATATATATATATATATATATATATATATATATATATATATATATATATATATATATATATATATATATATATATATATATATATATATATATATATATATATATATATATATATATATATATATAATATAGGTGCAAATCAATTGAGGAAATATCAAATATAATATACAAAAAAATATTTTATTTTGGGGAACAAAATAAGAATTCAAACATAAAAAAGGAGTGAAAAAAACAGGGAGATACAACAATGGCAAATGCAATCAGTTACAACATTAGCAACACAGCAATAGGTGATGGACTTCCCAACATGTTTCGCCCATTGGGCTTCCTCCTGCTGGTCCCTAGCATCCAAGGACCAATTTTTCCAATTTTTCCACACCTGTTTGACAGGTGCATCAAATTTATATTTTTTACAGTAAGGTCAACTCTTGCTTTCATCAAAACTACTTCTAGAAGATTACAGGGTGAAGGCGCCAACAACACCCAAAGACCAATTTTTCCACAACTGTTTGACAGGGGTTACCGCTTTTGGTACTGAAATCTCACCCCGAGCCAGACTCGGGAATACCGCCAGGGGGGTTAAACGTCATTAAAATCAGTGCTCCCAAAAAAAACAGACGTTTTTAAATCTTTTTTTTAGCTTTGATACATGTCCCCTGGGGCAGGACCCGGGTCCCAAACCCTTTTTAGGACAATAACTTGCATATTAGCCTTTAAAATTTGCTATTTTTAATTCGAACTTCGAGTCCCATAGACTTTAATGGGGTTCTAAAGTTTGCACAAATTTTCGGTCCGTTCGCAGGTTCTGGTGCGAACCGAACCGGGGGTGTTCGGCTCACCCCTAACATTTACATGTTCCCCCTTAAAGCACACAAGTGTTGCTTTAGTAGTGTGTTTGGGTTCATTGTCCCGCTGGAAGGAGAACCTCCGTCCTAGCCTCAAATCACACACAGTGTTTCAGGTTTTGCTCTAGAATATCCCTGTATTTAGGACCATCCATCTTTCCCTCAACTCTAACCAGTTTCCCAGTCTCGACTGCTGAAAAACATCCCCACATGATGATGCTGCCACCACCATGTTTCACTGTGGGGATGGTGTTCTTTGGGTGATGTGATGTGTTTGGTTGCGCCAGACATAGCATTTTCTTTGATGGCCAAAACGTTAAATTTTAGTCTCATCAGAAAATAGCACCTTCCTCCATACATTTGGGAGTCTCCCACATGCATTTTGGCAAACTCAAAATGTGCCATTTTGTTTTTTGCTGAAAGTAATGGCTTTCTTCTGGCCACTCTGCCATAAAGCCCAAATCTATGGAGCGTACGGCATAATTTAGTCCTATGTACAGATACTCCAGTCTCTACTGTGGAACTCTGCAGCTCCTCCAGGGTTACCTTATGTCTCTGTGCTGCCTCTCTGATTAATGCCCTCTTTGCCGGTCTGTGAGTTTTGGTGTGCAGCCGTCTCTTGGCAGGTTTTCTGTTGTGTCATGTTCTTTCCATTTGGTTATGATAGATTTGATGGTACTCCTAGGGATCATCAAACATTTGCATATTTTTTTATAACCTAACCTTGACTTGTATTTCTCAACAACATTGTCCTATACTTGTTAGGAGAGTTCCTTGGTCTTCATGGCAGTGTTTGGTTAGTGGTGCCTCTTGATTAGGTGTTGTAGCCTCTGGTGCCTTTCAAAAGGTGTGTATATGTAATGACAGATCATGTGAAACTTAGATTGCACACAGGTGGACATAATTTCTCTAATTATGTGACTTCTGAAGGTAATTGGTTGCACCAGAGCTTTTTATGGGCTTCATAACAAAGGGGGGTGAATACATATGCACATGCCAATTATCATTTTTTTATTTCTTCCAAACTCAGTTGAAGTCTAGGGGAGGGATCTCCTAGACTACAACTGAGTTTGAATTTAAGTTCTCAATTTCTGGACCTTATTGTTAAATTTAAACATTCCTAGTTATGACACTGTTACTGACAGTGCTGGTTGATTTCAGATAATGTCATTTCCATAACAGCCAATCTTGGCGATCACATAAGTTTACAACTCCACTGCACCACTAGATTAGCATAGAAAGCATTTCAGCTGTAAATCCCATGAGAAATGCCTGCAAAGATCCATCTAACAGTGTTGTCTCTCTGAAATAGAGAAAAAGTATGCTGCGCTACCAATGTCAGCAAGAAGTATAAAAACGTTAAAGGGCTAAGCCGATGGTTATTACCACAAGCTGCAGCTCTTCCTCTGACATTTTCTTCCTGGAAACTAGCTTAGATATGGGTTTGTTTGCAAAACAAACCTGCTGGCTCATCTGTCACCGTGCCTCACGCAGAGAGAGAGGCTCAACAGGATGACAGCTTACGCTGGCACCCTGCAACTGTCATAGTAAAATTAAGTCTAAACAAATAATTCATTAAAAAGTGTGAAGTGTAAAATGCATTTTAAACATTTTCCCATATGCCAACTTTCAATTAAAAAGACAAAACAAAATCAACCCATAAGTAAGGAATTTATTAAAACAGTCTACCTTTAAAATATATGTAAAATCCCTATATGTCATTCAATACCAATATAAATATTACTTAGGTAGGCAAAATAGTTGTCTCTACATCTAGATTTCAACAAACTCTGATCATGGAGTTGGATCAATTGGGTTGATTGATTTACTAAAACTAGAGAGAGAAAAAATTGGTGCAGCTCTGCATAGAAAACAATCAGCTTCCATTTCTTTTGTCAAAGCTTAATTGAACATGCTGAAGTTAGAAGCTGATTGGCTACCATGCACAGCTGCCCCATATTCTGAGTGCTCCAGTTTTAGTAAATCAACCCAATGAACCTTCAGTCTGCTCCAAAATTAACCCCTATGAACCAGTTATGAACCTAAGGGAGCACTTATACTACAACTTTTGCCTGGTATTTTATGCAGTTCAGCCCCTTGGGCCAGTTCATTTGTGTAGTGTTTGCGCTCCAAACTGTGCCCGGGACCGGTTAATCAAAACATACCCAGGACCGCTTGGAACAGGTGGTCCCAAGTGTGGTTTACTTGCAGTGTGAGTGCATACCATGCTGGATTACAGTTCTGTCCATAGAGGAGTATGTAAAACAGGTATCGCTGGTTTGGTTAGCAGAGGAGTGTGCCTAGGAACACTTGTAAGTACTGTATTTATTGGCGTATAACACTCACTTTTTCACCATGAAAATCGGGTGCAAATAGAATGTGCGTGTTATACGCCAATACTTCAATTTTAGATGCCTTGTAGGGGACAGGGAGGGGGGCTGCATTGATGGCAATAGTGTGGCTGCTGCATTGATGGCAATGGTGGGGCTGCATTGATGTGGACTGATGAGGCTGCATTGATGGCAATGGTGAGGCTGCAGATGGGCACTGACCCTTATATTGCTTCAAAGTTCCTTATTTCAAATTACATTTTTTTTCCTGAAACTTCCCTCTTCAAATAAATGTGCGTGTTATACGCCTGTGCGTGTTATACGCCGATAAATACGGTATTCCAGGAAACACTTTCTTACAAACCAGTGTGAGGGCAAACCACCTGGGAGTGAGAATGGGAGAGAATCTAACACTCTAAGACCCCTTTCAAACTGAGCTGCGGCCGCGTTAGCACTAAAGTGCCATTCGTTTTTTAGCGGTGCTTTAGCACTGTTTATGCTGTGCTTTTCTGGCCGCTAGCAGGGCACTTTTAACCCCAGCTAGCATCTGAAGAAGGGGTTAAAGCAACCATGTTGCAGTGCTTCCGAAGCCCTTTTTAGGTGCTTTTGAAGCACTGCCCATTTATCAGGGACCTGGTCCGCCGCGCGCAGTAAGAGTCAGAGGGACGATGTGGCGGCGCACGAACGTCCGCGGCCCAGCTGAACAGCGCGCGCGCATGCGCACTAGTGCACGTCCCATGTGACCTCCAGCCGGCCTATAAAAGAGAGGCCCCTGGACCCAAACAGACGCTGGTTCGCCTCTCAGCTGTTCCCTTGTACCTGTACCCGTGCCTGCTGTATCTACCCGCCTACCCGTTGCCGACCCGGACTGTATTGGACCTCTCTGCCTTCTCCAGACTTGACCCTTGGCTTGTGTACCCGGATTTCCGTATCTCCCTTCTCCTGTGTTTGACCCTCGGCCTGTTTACTGGACTTCCGCTTCTGCCTCTTCAGTGTTTGACCCTCAGCCTGCCTTGACCCCTCTGCTTACGCCTGACCATTCTACCTGGACTTGCCCATCAGTGTTTGATCCTCTAAACCTGTACCTAACTTACCTTGTGTTTGATCCTCAGCCTGCTGCCTGTCCACCTATCAGTGTTGGAGTCTCCGCCAGTCTTCCAGCTTCTACTCCGTGATACCTGGATCCACGCCTAGCCACTACCCTACAGGTGGCTGGTGCCTCTTGGTGCCAACTGCCCCCTGTACCACCTTCAGGGGCAGTGGGCGCTGAGTCGCAAGGGCAACCGCTCTCGGCATCTTGGCCTCGGTGAGTACTTTAGTTCCTGATAGTACGAACCAGCCATGACAGAGGCCAACAGAGCGGGATCTCCTCTGGAGATGCTATGCCAACAGGTATCCGCCCTCATGGAAGCTGTACAAAAACTACAAGAAGGCTATGTACAAGTGGACAGTCGCCTCCAACAATTGGCAGCAGCTTCCCTTCCGGCAAGCCCAGCTCCTGGACCAACCAGTGGAGGTTCTGCACCACCAGCCCAAGGCCCACCAGCCATGATGATGGCTGTACCCGAACCCAAGGTACCAGTACCTGAGCGATTTTCAGGCGATCGCAGGAAGTTCAGGTCCTTCAAAAACGCCTGCACCTTATACCTTGCCTTACAGCCCCGCACCTTCTCTTCAGAAATCGTAAAAGTAGGATTTATCATGTCACTGCTATCCGAGGAACCCCAGACCTGGGCCCACGGCCTCATGGAGCAGAGGAACCCCCTGTTAAACACGGTAGACTCCTTCTTCGAAGCAATGGGCCAACTTTATGATGATCCCCAGCGTTCTGCCACAGCCGAAGCCACACTACATACCCTCTCCCAGGGTAAAAGGCTAGTGGAGGACTATACGGCAGAGTTCCGCAAGTGGTCAGCTGACACCACCTGGAATGAGGCTGCCCTCCGTTATCAATATCGGCTGGGGCTGAACGAAACCCTGAAGGATGAGTTAGCTCGTGTGGAGACCCCCACAACTCTAGAGGAGTTAATACAACTAGCCACCAAACTGGACCGACGCATGCGGGAGCGGCGTTCTGAGCGCCTACAAAATCCCCGACCAGTGTGGGTACCTCCTAGGCCTCCGCCTACATACCCTGCCTCCTCCTTTCCTCCAGGTACGCCGGCTCCAGAGGGGGAGCCCATGCAACTTGGCCTAGTGTGCCCCCGGCTTTCCCAGGAAGAAAGACAACGCAGACGCAGATCTAATTTGTGCCTTTACTGCGGGGGTTCCGGACACTACCTACTGAATTGTCCCATCCGGCCCAGTAAGTTGCCACCTCAACCCACTATCAACTGTCAGTCCATTAACATTGTCCAGGCTTATGTGACTCTTTCTGTCTCCCTACAGCTGGCGGGAAAGAAGATTCGGCTACCGGCCGTAATTGATTCGTGCGCCTGCAGTTGTTTTCTGGACATTTCCCTCGCCAACGAATGGCATATTCCTTGCTTGAATAAAGAAAGACCCTTACTGGTTCACTTAGCTGACGGGTCCCTTCCACACTCAGGACCAGTAGTCCAGGAGACCCCACCTATTCTTACCACCACAGACTCCGGCCACCAGGAACTGTTACGATTTGACCTAATCTCCTCCCCGATGTTTCCCATCATACTTGGACTCCCCTGGTTACAGGCCCATGATCCCCAAATCCATTGGGACCGGAAGGAGGTCTCCTTCTCTTCTCCCTACTGTCACCAGCATTGCATCTCCCCGGCTCCGAGCTGCCACCTGGCAGTCATCTCGGCACCAGAGAACCTCCAGCACATTCCGCCAGTCTACCAGGATTTCAAGGATGTGTTCGATAAAAAGAAGGCCGACCATCTACCACCTCACCGGGCTTATGACTGCCCCATTGAGTTATTGACTGGCTCTGTGATCCCTTTCGGGCTCATATTCCCGTTATCTGAGACCGAATTAAAAGCGTTGAAAATCTACATTGACGAAAACCTTGAAAAGGGCTTCATTCGGCCCTCTACCTCGCCGGCTGGGGCTGGCATTTTTTTTTTGTAGGGAAGAAGGATGGGTCACTCCGACCCTGCATCGACTATAGGGAGCTTAATAAAATCACTGTAAAGAACCGGTACCCATTACCTTTAATTCCTGAGCTTCTCCAACGTTTTCGATCAGCTAAGATTTTCTCCAAGCTTGACTTAAGAGGCGCCTATAATCTTGTCAGGATCCGCGCAGGTGACGAGTGGAAGACAGCCTTCAGGTCCAGGTTTGGCCATTATGAATATTTAGTGATGCCTTTTGGCCTGTGCAATGCTCCAGCTACCTTCCAACATCTGGTGAATGACATCTTTAGGGAACACCTGGACGACTTTTTGGTCGTATACCTGGATGATATCCTCATTTTTTCCGCCACCTTGGATCTGCATCGGAAACACGTTAGGAGAGTACTTTCCATCCTTAGAACCCATCAACTTTACCTTAAAGCCGAAAAGTGTGAATTTGAGAAAACTACGGTACAGTTCCTAGGATTTATCATTTATACTAAAGGCACTGCAATGGATCCCCAAAAGGTCAAGGCAGTAATAGAGTGGTCAGCTCCCAAGGACAAAAAGGCCGTCCAACGTTTCATCGGGTTTGCTAATTTTTATCGGAGGTTCATCGTCGGGTTCTCTACTATTGTTGCACCCATCACCCGCCTAACCCAACAACATGGCCGTTTCCAGTGGTCCCAGGAAGCCCAGGATGCCTTCTCCAAATTAAAGAGCCTCTTCACCACTGCTCCTATTCTTCGTCATCCGGATCCGTTACTTCCCTTCGTGCTAGAAGTAGATGCCTCGGAATCAGCCACAGGTGCCATTCTGTCACAACGTCACGGGCCAAAAGCCCTCCTTCACCCAGTGGCCTTTGCCTCTCGGAAATTGAGCCCGTCCGAAAGAAATTATGACGTCGGTGATCGTGAGTTATTAGCCATTAAGGCCGCTTTAGAAGAATGGAGGTACCTTCTCGAGGGGGCAACCCACCCAATTACTATTTTTACTGATCATAAAAACCTCGAATATTTACGTGCCGCCAAACGGTTGAGGCCTCGTCAAGCCCGCTGGGCACTTTTTTTTTCAAGATTCACGTTTCACATCTCCTACCGGCCGGGGTCCAAGAATGGTAAAGCAGATGCTCTCTCCCGAATCTCCCCGGAATCTTCTCAAGTGCCGGAACCAAGTACCATTTTGGCCCCCCAAGATTTTCTGCTCCTTTCGCCAGCAGATCTATCTTCTTCTCTCCTCGCTGCTTCAGCCCATTGCCAGGATCCCATTGTGTCTACCCTGGAGAAACGTGAAGACCTATTCTGGTCTCGAGATAAGATCTTTGTACCCCTAGAAGTAAGACCTTTAGTCTTGAAGACGCTCCATGACCACAAACTGGCAGGTCACTTCGGAAACCGAAAGACGGCTGAACTCATCTCACGCACCTTCTGGTGGCCAGGCTGGAGGCAGGACTGCCGCACATACATCTCTTCCTGTGTTCCGTGCCAACGAAACAAGGGTTCTAAAACCAAGCCCTGGGGATTGTTGAAGCCATTACCCATTCCGGAACGTCCATGGGCGGACATTTCAATGGACTTTATTGTGGAACTACCCCCCTCAGAAGGCTTTTCCACCATACTGGTAGTGGTTGATCGACTGTCTAAAATGGGCCATTTCCTGCCCATGGTGGGCACTCCCTCTGCCCTCGAAACTGCCAACATTTTTATTAAAGAGGTTGTCAGGCTCCATGGGGTCCCCAGGAGCATTGTCTCTGACAGAGGCTCTCAATTCACCTCAAAGTTCTGGAAGGAACTCTGCAAAACCTTAGGAATTAAGGCCTGTCTTTCCTCGGCATACCACCCACAGAGCAATGGTCAAACGGAGCGTACCAACCAAACGCTCGAGCAATATTTACGTTGTTTTTGTTCCTCTGCACAAGATGACTGGTCCTCCCTGCTGGCATACGCGGAATTCGCGTACAACAATTCCTCCCACAAACCAAACTCCCTTCTGGGCAAATTCGGGCTTCCACCCATCTTTCCTCCCAAACTCGTTTCCTGAATCACCAGTTCCTGCTGTACAAGAACGTCTAGAGGCCATCCAAACCAATTTTAAAAAACTCCAGGAGACCATGCAACAGGCCCAAGAAGGGTACGAGAAGTATCACAACAGGGGAAGGAGGGAGAACCCCCATTTCAGAATCTGAGAAAAGGTGTGGTTGTCAACGGCTCATCTCAGGCTCTCTTGCCCTTCACGGAAACTGGGTCCCAAATTCATTGGGCCATTTGAGGTCAAGAAGGCAGTAAACCCCGTGGCTTTTGAGCTTTCGCTACCTAAGGCGTACAAGATACATCCTGTTTTTCATGCATCGCTACTGAGACCTTTGGTTCCAAGTCCCTTCCCAAACAGGGAGGAACCCCCTCCACCACCCGTCACAATCGATGGTATGGAAGAATTCGAGGTGGAATCACTTCTAGGGTGCAGAAAGGTGGGTCGTCAGCTACAATACCTAGTGAAATGGAAGGGGTACCCGCCGGAGGATAATTCCTGGGAGCCATCGGGAAATTTCCATGCACCAAGGCTAATTAAGATTTTCCAGCAGGAGCATCCTGAACTAATGGATAGCCTGGGCGTCCGGAGTCCGCCCCTCAGGGGGGGCACTATCAGGGACCTGGTCCGCCGCGCGCCCCAGTGCGCAGGCGCATAGGTCCGGCGCTGCGGCGCACAGTAAGAGTCAGAGGGACGATGTGGCGGCGCACGAACGTTCGCGGCCCAGCTGAACGGCGCGCGCGCATGCGCACTAGTGCACGTCCCATGTGACCTCCAGCCGGCCTATAAAAGAGAGGCCCCTGGACCCAAACAGACGCTGGTTCGCCTCTCAGCTGTTCCCTTGTACCTGTACCCGTGCCTGCTGTATCTACTCGCCTACCCGTTGCCGACCCGGACTGTATTGGACCTCTCTGCCTTCTCCAGACTTGACCCTTGGCTTGTGTACCCGGATTTCCGTATCTCCCTTCTCCTGTGTTTGACCCTCGGCCTGTTTACTGGACTTCCGCTTCTGCCTCTTCAGTGTTTGACCCTCAGCCTGCCTTGACCCCTCTGCTTACTCCTGACCATTCTACCTGGACTTGCCCATCAGTGTTTGATCCTCTAAACCTGTACCTAACTTACCTTGTGTTTGATCCTCAGCCTGCTGCCTGTCCACCTATCAGTGTTGGAGTCTCCGCCAGTCTTCCAGCTTCTACTCCGTGATACCTGGATCCACGCCTAGCCACTACCCTACAGGTGGCTTGTGCCTCTTGGTGCCAACTGCCCCCTGTACCACCACTTTCAGTGGGGGCAGTGGGCGCTGAGTCGCAAGGGCAACCGCTCTCGGCATCTTGGCCTCGGAAAACCAGGAAGAGTACTTTAGTTCCTGATAATTCTCCCGTCTCCCCCTTGTTTATTTTATATGTTTTGTAGAGTTGCTGGACACTCTGAGGATGGCTGCCTCCTTTTAAATCACCCCCTTACCATGGGTCAAACTGTTTTTACCTAAAGACTGACTAATCAAATGTACATTATTACAAACTAAGGGCAGTGCCTCCTGGAGCGCCAGATACCCAATTTACCTCAACCAAACCACCCCAAAGATGCTTCTTGCAGGATGTTTCCTAACGTCCCGCAAGCACATCGCCCCAGTGTAAAAGCACCCGGGCTTTCACATTTGGGCAGCATGGGAGGCAGTCTTCAGGTGCTTTACAGGTGCTATTTCTAGTATGAAAACACCAGAAAACTGACTCAGTGTGAAAGGGGTCTAATGCTGCGTACACACGATCAGAAATTCAGCCAGCAAAAGACAGATGAGAGCTTTTGGTCAGAAATTCCGTGACCATGTATGCTCCATCGGACTTTTGGGGCCGAATTCCAGCCAGCAAAAGATTGAGAGCGTGTTCAATTTTCGGTCGTAAAAAGTTCCGATCAGAAATTCCGATCATCTGTAGCAATTCCGACGTGCAAAATTCCTACGCATGCTCGGAAACAATTTGACGCATGCTCAGAAGCATTGAACTTAATTTCCTCAGCTCGTCTTAAGCCCCATACACACGGTCGGATTTTCCGATGGATTCTGTCCTATCAGACAATGTTGTCGGAATTTCCGACCGTGTGTAGGCACCATCGGACAGTTTCCATCGGATTGTCCGACGGACAAAGTCCTATCTCCTGCTGGATAGATTTTTTGACAACAAAGTCCGATCACACCAAATCCGATCGTGTGTAGCGAATTCCGACGGACAAAGTGCTACGCATGCTCAGATCACATTACAAGACCAAAGCTATTGGCTACTAGCCTCTACGTAGTCCCGTCGTACGCAACAAACGTCACCACGTTCAGAATGATCGGATTTTCCGACAACTTTGTCCGACCGTGTGTACGCAAAACCAACATCGGACAAAGTACGACGGACATGATCCGACGGACCTGGTCCTCGGATAATCCGAGCGTGTGTATGGGGCTTTAGTGTTGTATGTCACTGCGTTCTTGGCGGTTGAAAGTTTAGCAAACTTTTGTGTGACCGTGTGCATGCAAACCAAGCTTGAGCGGAATTCCATCGGTAAAACCATCCAAGATTTTTCTGACAGAAAATCCACTCGTGTGTATAAATCAGCATAAGAGATTAAAATAACACAGTGAAGTTTGTCAAGGTGGTAGAATATAATCAAAATCTATTAAATAAAAACAAATACAACACAACATATCTAATATGACTGGGAATGACAAAGTTGTCCTATTTCTTTTCAAGTTTAATTATAAATCTGCACTTTCTTTCTATTTTTTTAATGACAGATAGTTCTGTTATTTTTAATTGTATATGTGATTCACATATCACATTACTTCTCAGTGTTTAATCAGCTGCTATTAAGCAGTATTTTGCATCAATACTGCTTATTAATTAGTGATCTTGTTTATGCCATTAGCATTTGAATACAATTACAATAAAGGAATAAGTACTTCCGTAGATAAATGAGAGAGAAGCAATAGTATACACTGTCAGTGCTGTAAAAAAAATATTGTGTTTGCATTTGATTCTAAATCCCAGAGTGAAAACTTATTTTTGCAGTAGTTACTTGAACTTCAATATATTCACCTCAGTATGTGGGCAGTACATAGATGCATACAGTATAAAATCTGGAACATAGCTTATCACGTTTTACAATACAATTCTGGAATACACTGAGCTGATTTATTGCTCAAGGGATTTTCAATTTTACTTATGGATTTTCCAATTCTTCCTTGACTCTAATGAAGGCTAAACGAGTAGTATGCTATTTGCTATATGATTTAGATTTCTATCACATACAGTTAAAGAGAATGTGTGTATATATATATATATATATATATATATATATATATATATATATATATATATTTTATTTTATTTTTTTTAAATATAATTTCCTTTTTTATTTATTATGATAAAAAATAAAATACATTAAAATGCAACTGTTACCGATATTATGATTTATAGTCTATGAATGCAAAAAAATAAATCTAACTGCAGTATTAGATATTTACAAGGCTACATCTAGACCATTAGAATAAGTGCCAAGGGCAAGAAGCAATCCTTTAAAAAAGTTAACTTTATTGCACATATAAACATAAAAGAACATACATTTGGCTTTATTATGGAATCCGGGGATTCATGTGTCTTTAAACCTCCTATGGGGACCACTGTACTTTTGTATTTTGTACTTGTAAAATATTAAACTTTTACAAAATTGTAAAATTGCAGTTGAAAAAATCAGGTCTTTTGCCCTGCCAGACAGGGATGTGTTATACAGTATAGCAGAGTTGTGTAAATCTTATGCCGCGTACACACGTGCGGACTTTTGCCGGCGGACTTAGTCCAGCGGACAATCCCGCCGGACTTTCCAGCTGGGTCAGCTGGACTTTCCGAGCGTGTGGACTTGCCCACACACGCACGGACTTCTCCGGCGGATAATCCGCCGGCCAAAAGTCCGCGGGACTTTTGAAAATGAACGGACTTGCCCACACACGGAGCAGTCCGTTCATTTAGAACGTAACTTCAGGTTACGTAGCTAGCGTAGGCAGTAAATGCCGCCGCGCTAGCTCCGTGACCTGGCATGGATTTAAAGGGACTCCCCACGCCGAAAAAACGGCGTGGGGGTTCCCCCCAAATCCATGTCAGACCCTCATCCGAGCACGCAGCCTGGCAGGCCAGGAAAGGGGTGGGGACGAACGAGCCCCCCCCCCCTCCTGAGCCGTACCAGGCCGCGTGCCCTCAACATGGGGGGTGCCCTGGGGAAAGGGGGGCCATGCGGCCCCCCCACCCCAAAGCACCTTGTCCCCATGTTGATGAGGACAAGGGCCTCTTCCCGACAACCCTGGCCGTTGGTTGTCGGGGTCTGCGGGCGGGGGCTTATCGGAATCTGAGAGCCCCCTTTTATAAGGGGGCCCTCAGATCCCGGCCCCCCCACCCTATGTGAATGAGTATGGGGTACGATGTACCCCTACCCATTCACCTAAGGTGTAAAATGTAAAGTAAAAAAAAAACACCCACACTTTTGAAAAAATAGTTTATTGCACTGCTCCGGGGTCTTCTTCCGTCTTGGGGGGGTCTTCTTGCCGGACTCCCCCGCCATTTACCAAGCTCTTTTACCGAGCGGGGAAGTCCGGCTACCTTCTTCGTCGTTGCCGCCGTCGTCTGGGGGTCTCGATCCGCCTTCGGGGGTCTTCCGGGGGTCTCTTCTGTTCTTGCGGCGGCCGTCGTCTTCCGCGCCGCCGGCGCCGCCTTCTTCTTCTTGTCCTTCTTCTTCTTCTTCTTCTTCTTCCGATGTTGACCCGATGCTCTCTCTGCCCGGAATGGCAGAGCCGCTCTGCGCTGGGACTTATATAGGGGCACGGGGACAGGGTCACATGTTCATGTCACATGGTGACCCCGCCCCCTTGCGATGTCACAGTCCCAGCATCCTCCGGGACTGTGACAACACAAGGGGGCGGGGTCACCATGTGACATGAGCAAGTGACCCTGTCCCATGTCCCTATATAAGTCCCAGCGCAGCGCGGCTCTGCCATTCCAGGCAGAGAGAGCATCGGGTCAACATCGGAAGAAGAAGAAGAACAAGAAGAAGGACAAGAAGAAGAAGAAGGCGCCGGCGGCGCGGAAGACGCCGACCACCGCAAGAACAGAAGAGACCCCCGGAAGACCCCCGAAGGCAGATCGAGACCCCCAGACGATGGCGGCGACGACGAAGAAGGTAGCCGGACTCCTCCGCTCGTGAAAGAGCTAGGTAAAAGAGCAGAAGAGAGCGGAGGAGTCCGGCGAGAAGACCCCCAAGACGGAAGAAGACCCCCGGAGCAGTGCAATAAACTATTTTTTCAAAAGTGTGTGTGTTTTTGTACTTTACATTTTACACCTTAGGTGAATGGGTAGGGGTACATCGTACCCCATACTCATTCACATAGGGTGGGGGGCCGGGATCTGGGGGCCCCCTTATTAAAGGGGGCTCCCAGATTCCGATAAGCCCCCGCCCGCAGACCCCGACAACCAACGGCCAGGGTTGTCGGGAAGAGGCCCTTGTCCTCATCAACATGGGGACAAGGTGCTTTGGGGTGGGGGGGGCCGCATGGCCCCCCTTTCCCCAGGGCACCCCCCATGTTGAGGGCACGCGGCCTGGTACGGCTCAGGAGGGGGGGGGGGCGCTCGTTTCTTCCCCACCCCTTTCCTGGCCTGCCAGGCTGCGTGCTCGGATGAGGGTCTGACATGGATTTGGGGGGAACCCCCACGCCGTTTTTTCGGCGTGGGGAGTCCCTTTAAATCCATGCCAGGTCACGGAGCTAGCGCGGCGGCATTTACTGCCTACGCTAGCTACATAACCTGAAGTCACGTGCTAAATGAACGGACTTGCCGATGAGCGCGGACTTGCCTACTAACGGCGGGATTGTCCGCCGGACTGCCAAGTCCAGCGGATAATTTTAAAACCAAACTTAAAACTTTGGCGCCAAAAAGTCCGCCGGACTTTGGCGCCAAAAAGTCCGCCGGCGCCTACACACGAGGGGATTATCCACTGGACTTCAGTCCAGAGGATAATTCCGCGGGATTGTCCCTTCGTGTGTACGCGGCCTTAGACAGACCTAAGATTTACACAGATAAGTAGCATCAATATGTGTACTTAAAGTGGAGGGCCACCCTGAAAAAAAAAAAACTAGATAAAAATGTTAATAAAAATTTAAAATGAAAAATATTTACTTACCAGAAATGGCTGTTGCTAGGCAGATCGTCCTAATCTGCCTCTTCCTGTTCCGCGGCGCTGTTCTGTCTTCTGCTCCTACGCCGTCTTCTAGTGAATGGGGTGCGGTGTGTTATGGGAACTGTGTGTCCCACAACACATTGCGTTCCCCATTCACAAAGCGATGCACGACGACTCGCGCATGCGCAGTAGGCCGCGCGATGACTCGCGCATGCGCAGTAGGAAACGGGCAGTGAAGCCGTAGTCTTCGCTGCCCGTTTCCATTACTAAGGATGGTGGCGCTGGGACCGGAGCGCCGAGGGACATCTTGGCCTCCACGACCGACATCGCAGGCACCCTGGGAGGGTAAGTGTACTTATTAAAAATCAGCAGCTACCTTTTTTTTAGAAAATCTGTGGGAAAAAAGGGGATGGGGAACGGGAAATGACTTTTAAAAAAAAAATTTTTTGCTGAAACACCCCTTTAATCTGCACATTTAGCTTTGCTTGGAGTGCAGCTTTAATCATGATCTAACTAAAATCTATATATCATTTTACACCTTCGCTAATAAAGATTTTAAATGAAGTAAGACATTCAAGAAGTCTGACTTTACCTTGGTGTTATGTACTTCTTCTTTGTTCTGGGACTGGGGTTGATTTACTAAAACTGAAAAGTGCAAAATCTGGTGCAGCTCTACAAGAAAACCAATCAGCTTCCAGGTTTGGAGGTAGAAGCTGATTAGCCACCATGCACAGCTGCACCAGATTTTGTAGTCTCCAATTTTAGTAAATCGTTCCCACTGTGACTCAGAAAACAGTGACATCATGGTATCAGCTTGACATCAAAGCATCCAGCATTTTTTAAAAGGAGAGTTAGGCAATGACTTCTATATTTATTGAACTATTGAACATGCAATCTTTTAGATTTTAGAGCTCTGAAATAAACAATGATCTTAGTCATATGTAAATTTACAGGTTTCTTATTCATGCAGTTGAGAAACTAATTTAAGAAAGAAAACAAACATATTCAAAACATTTTGTCTGATTAAAATGTGGCTTTTTAATCTCAGTCTTAGCTGATGCATTATCCAGATAAAATTAAATTATCTGTGAGAACATTCTTCAGGAGTCCATTAGTTTTCATATCCTGCTGATCTGTTATTAGCTTACTAATTCTGGCAGTCTAGGAATATATTTTTCACTGATTGTCAATCAATTAAATGGTAATGTTGAACAAGCTATCACAAAATGTCGACTACATTTAGTTCATGAAAAATATTTTTATAATAATAACGTATTATATATATATATATATATATATATATATATATATATATATATATATATATATATATATATATATATATATATATATATATATATATACACATACACACACACACACAGTATGCATGTATATATATATATATATATATATATATATATATACACATACACAGTAGGGATGAGCCGAACACCCCGGGTTCGGTTCGAACCAGAACCTTCGAACGGACCGAAAGTTTGCGCGAATTTTCGAACCCTATACGTTATAATGGACGCGAACGTTCGAAATCAAAAGTGCTAATTACAACGGCCAATATGCATGTTAATGTCATAAAACAGGTTTGGGGACCCGGGTCCTGCCCCAGGGGACATATATCAATGCAAAAAGAACTTTTAAAAACTAACGTTTTTTCGGGAGCAGTCATTTTAATGATGCATAAAGTGAAAAAAAAAAAGTGAAATTTTCCTTTAAATATGGTACCTGGGGGGTGTCTAAAGTATGCCTGTGAAGTGGCATGTGTTTCCCGTGTTTAGAACTGTCCTTGCACAAAATGACATTTGTAAAGGAAAAAAAGAAGCCATTTAAAACCACTTGCGGCTTTAGGTTTGTTCTTAAGTAGAATCTGAACAGGTACATTATGAAGTGTAGCTCCATCCCAAAAAAATCTATTTTTAAGCTTTTTGGAGAACATAGGGAGGGGTTATCACCCCTGTAACATTTGCTGTCTTTGCACATCTGTTCAGAACATGTCACCTCACTTTCCGTCCCAATGACAAATGTTTTTGGAAAAGTGGGGTTTTAATTGAAACAAGGATTGGTGATAAAGTATCAGTAGAGAGGAGATACCTTTTTCCCAAATTAAATCTAACAGGATAGAATTTCCCTTCCTAGGGGTAGATTTCCTCTCACTTCCTGTTTTCTCTTTCCATTTGCAAGTAGGAGTCGTTTGTAAGTTGGATGTTTGAAAGTAGGGGCCTGGCGTATATACTCTGCAGAAATTTGCCCTATTAGATGTTGGTGTAGCCACAAGACTGGTGGGCACAGGAATGGGCCCTGCTATGAGTTAATAGATCAAGATTTGTAATTGCATGCACCTGTTGAACAGGGCAGAAAAATTGGGGGTGGTGGTGGTGGTGGACGGTGTTGCCACAAGACTGTAAGCTCTCACAGTTACTCTTGGTGGGCGCAGGAATGGGCCCTGCTGTGAGTTATTAGATCAAGATTTGTAATTGCAAGCACCTGATGAACAGGGCAGAAAAATTGGGCCTTTGGCGGTGGTGGTGGACGGTGTTGCCACAAGACTGTAGGCCCTCATAGTTACTCTTGGTGGGCGCAGGAATGGGCCCTGCTGTGAGTTATTAGATCAAGATTTGTAATTGCAAGCACCTGATGAACAGGGCAGAAAAATTGGGCCTTTGGCGGTGGTGGTGGACGGTGTTGCCACAAGACTGTAGGCCCTCACAGTTACTCTTGGTGGGCGCAGGAATGGGCCCTGTTGTGAGTTATTAGATCAAGATTTGTAATTGCAAGCACCTGATGAACAGGGCAGAAAAATTGGGCCTTTGGCGGTGGTGGTGGACGGTGTTGCCACAAGACTGCAGGCCCTCATAGTTACTCTTGGTGGGCGCAGGAATGGGCCCTGCTGTGAACTATTAGATCAAGATTTGTAATTACCCGCCCCTGTTAAACAGGGGCTGAAAAATTGTGCCTTAGGCACTGGTGCTGGTGCCACAACACTGCAACCCCTCACAGAGACTGTACTTGGAGCACAGCAGTCACACGTGTTGCGAAGCATTTTTTTTAAAAAATTGGAAGTACACGCCCCTGTTAAACAGGGGCTGAAAAATTGTGCCTTAGGCACTGGTGCTGGTGCCACAACACTGCAACCCGGCCCTCACAGATACTGTACTTGGAGCACAGCAGTCACACGTGTTGCGAAGCATTTTTTTAAAAAATTGTAAGTACCCGCCCCTGTTAAACAGGGGCTGAAAAATTGTGCCTTAGGCACTGGTGCTGGTGCCACAACACTGCAACCCGGCCCTCACAGATACTGTACTTGGAGCACAGCAGTCACACGTGTTGCGAAGCATTTTTTTAAAAAATTGTAAGTACCCGCCCCTGTTAAACAGGGGCTGAAAAATTGTGCCTTAGGCACTGGTGCTGGTGCCACAACACTGCAACCCGGCCCTCACAGATACTGTACTTGGAGCACAGCAGTCACACGTGTTGCGAAGCATTTTTTTTAAAAATTGTAAGTACCCGCCCCTGTTAAACAGGGGCTGAAAAATTGTGCCTTAGGCACTGGTGCTGGTGCCACAACACTGCAACCCGGCCCTCACAGATACTGTACTTGGAGCACAGCAGTCACACGTGTTGCGAAGCATTTTTTTAAAAAATTGTAAGTACCCGCCCCTGTTAAACAGGGGCTGAAAAATTGTGCCTTAGGCACTGGTGTTGGTGCCACAACACTGCAACCCGGCCCTCACAGATACTGTACTTGGAGCACAGCAGTCACACGTGTTGCGAAGCATTTTTTTAAAAAATTGTAAGTACCCGCCCCTGTTAAACAGGGGCTGAAAAATTGTGCCTTAGGCACTGGTGCTGGTGCCACAACACTGCAACCCCTCACAGAGACTGTACTTGGAGCACAGCAGTCACACGTGTTGCGAAGCATTTTTTTAAAAAATTGGAAGTACACGCCCCTGTTTAAACAGGGGCTGAAAAATTGTGCCTTAGGCACTGGTGTGGTGGCATGGATCATTGAGGAGGAGGAAGAGGATAGTCAGTGAACATAAGAGGACAGTCACTCAGCATCAGCATAGGCAGTCTTGAAGGGATGTGACATTAAAAATTATTCGGTTATATCCGCCTCAGGTGCCTGGTAGCTGGTGGTGATCCAAGACTGATTCATTTTGATGAATGTCAGTCGATCAACCGAGGCGGTGGACAGGCGCACCCTATGATCAGTCACAAATCCTCCAGCAGCACTGAATGTGCGTTCGGAAAGAACGCTGGAGGCAGGACAGGCCAGTAGCTCAATTGCATACTGTGCAAGCTCTGGCCAGTGATCCATCCTCAGGACCCAGTAAGCCAGAGGATTTTCGGTGGGAAAGGTGTCCAAGTCTGACCTTGCCCCAAGGTATTCCTGCACCATGTATATCAGACGCTGGCGATGGTTGCTGGAACCGATCATACCTTGGGGCTGCGGACTAAAAAATTGTCTGAACGCATCGGTCAGACGTCCACCTTCCCCACCGCTCCTTCTGCCACTGACCGAAGCCTCAGCAACTCGTCGCCCAGGACCAGGAGTTTGTAGCCTCCCAGTTTCTGGGAACGCGTTGCACAGACCTTTCTGCAAGGCCTCCCTGAGATGTCTCATCCTCTGCTCCCTCTGCGACGGCAAGATAAGGTCCGCAACCTTACCCTTGTACGCGGATCAAGGAGAGTGGCCAGCCAGTAATGGTCCCTCTCCTTGATCCGAAGAACACGAGGATCCTTCCGCAGGCTTTGCAGGATCAGGGAGGCCATGCAGCGTAGGTTAGCTGAGGCATTCGGTCCGGAGTCTTCTGGGTCACTGAGGATGACATGATCGCCAGCCACCTCCTCCCAGCCACGTACAAGTCCACTGGTTTGTTGGGACTGTACACCATCCCTAAAAGACTGCTGCTGCTGATGCTGAGTGCCAGGCTCCACCTCCATGCTCACACAATCCTCCTCCTCCTCCTCCTCCTCCTCCTCATCCTCTTCCTGTGTGATGGGTGGGACAGAAGGAACACTGTCCGGATAAAGGGGGCCTTGAGAGGCAAGGAAGTCCTCCTCTTCCTGCCTCTGTTCTGCCTCAAGTGCCCTGTCCATTATCCCACGCAGCGTATGCTCCAACAGGTGGACAAGAGGGACAGTGTCACTGATGCATGCACTGTCACTGCTCACCATCCTCGTGGCCTCCTCAAATGGTGAGAGGACAGTGCATGCATCCCTGATCATGCTCCACTGACGTGGGGAAAAAAAACCAAGCTCCCCTGACCCTGTCCTGGTGCCGTAGTCGCAAAGGTACTCATTGATGGCCCTCTGCTGCGTGTGCAGTCGCTGCAGCATGGCCAACGTTGAGTTCCACCTGGTGGGCATGTCACATATTGGGCGGTTCTTGGGCAGGTTCAGCTCCTTTTGCAGCTCAGTCAGCCGAGCACTGGCATTATAAGATCGGCGGAAATGCACACAGACTTCCCTGGCCTGCCTCAGGACATCCTGTAAGCCTGGGAACCTGCCCAAGAACCGCTGCACCACCAGGTTGAGGACGTGAGCCATGCAGGGCACATGGGTGAGCTGCCCCTGTCGCAGGGCGGAGAGGAGGTTGGTGCCATTGTCAGAAACGACCATTCCTGGCTTAAGCTGATGTGGCGTCAACCACCTCTCGGCCTGCCCCTGCAGAGCTGCCAGAACCTCTGGCCCAGTGTGGCTCCTGTCCCCCAAACACACCAGCGCAAGCACGGCATGGCATCTTTTTGCCTGCGTACTTGCGTAGCCCCTTGTACGCCTACGGAGCACCGCTGGTTCCAAGGACAGAGCACTGGAGGAAGAAGAAGAGGAGGGGGTGGAGGAGAGAGGTGTGTCACAACCAGTAGCAGTAGTCGCGTTTTTGGAGGCGTGGTGGCGGAACAACCTCCAACACTACTGCACCTTGTCCTGCATCCCTCCCAGCTGCCAATAGAGTGACCCAATGGGCCGTGAAAGAAAGGTACCGTCCCTGTCCATGCCTGCTGGACCATGAGTCAGCGGTAATATGCACCTTACCGCTGACCGCCCTGTCCAGCGAGGCATGGACATTGCCCTCCACATGCCGGTAGAGAGACGGAATCGCCTTCCGCGAGAAAAAGTGGCGTTTGGGAACCTGCCACTGAGGAACCGCACATTGAACAAACTCACGAAGGGGGCCGAGTCTACCAACTGAAAAGGCAGCAGTTGAAGTGCTAGCAATTTAGCAAGGCTAGCATTCAACCGCTGGGCATGTGGATGGCTGGGAGTGTACTTCTTTCTACGGTCCAGCAGCTGGGGCAGGGAAATTTGCCTGCTGCAATCGGACGTCGGTGTACTGCAAGTACTTGGTTGTGACACACCTAATTCTACACCTTCAGTCCTCTCAGAGCAGCTTTCAGAGAGGACTGAAGGTGTAGTGGGGATGGAGATCCCAGCTGAGGAGGAGCAAGGAGAGGTCCGCTTAGTTCTTTGGTGTGGGTCTTTTATGTGTGCCTGCCAACGAGCTGCATGGCAGGTCGCCATATGTCTGGTCATGCTTGTCGTGCCCAAGCGGCTGATGTTTTGGCCACGCGAGATACGCTTGAGACAAATATTGCAAATAGCAGTGGTGCGATCTGCTGCACTCGTCTCAAAAAAGGCCCACACCAAAGAACTTTTCTGATAACGTGCAGAGGCAGCGCCCTGCACAGGCGGAGCTCTGCGGTGTTGTACAGTTGCTGTGCTGGCCTCTACCTGGCCTCCAGGGGGCATCCTGCCTCGTTGGACATGTGACGCCGCATCCTCCTCCTCCTCGTCCTCCTCCTCATCCTCTCTCCCTTCAGGCACCCACGTGGAGTCAGTGACCTCATCATCCCCTCCCTCTTCACCACTAGAGCAAACCTGGCAGTAAGCTGCAGCTGGTGGAACAGTACTGCCAGATTCCTCAAGCTGGGTATCGTCATCCGAGCCTTCGAATCGTTGGGCATCCTCCTGGAGCATGTACCCAACACTGTGCTCAAAGAGTTCGGGGGACTCCTCAGGAGGACATGGTGGGTCTAGGGAAGGGGTGGCTGATGATGCTCTGTCAGTACCCTGAGCCTGGGTGAGAGAGGATGAGGAGGATGAGGAGGGCTTGGTCATCCATTCTACCAAGCCTTCAGCATGATGCGGCTCCACATGTCCAGCTGCCGAAAACAAAGACGCGCGTGTCCCATGGCCACGTGCTGATGACGATGCACGACCACGTCCACGGCCACGTCCACTAGAAACAGAGCCTGCCTGCCCTGTGTTCTTGGCTCTGCACGCTCTGCCTCCCCTTGGCGGTCTTCCAGCTATTGTAGTCGGTAGTCCTGTGGGTGCTGCTGAGAAGAATATATAGGAGCTCTGTGTGATGCCACTAACACACTAGAAGTCCTGTGGGTGCTTCTGCAAAGAAAATAGAGGAGCTCTGTGTGATGCCACTAACACACTAGAAGTCCTGTGGGTGCTTCTGCAAAGAAAATAGAGGAGCTCTGTGTGATGCCACTAACACACTAGAAGTCCTGTGGTGCTGCTGAGAAGAATATATAGGAGCTCTGTGTGATGCCACTAACACACTAGAAGTCCTATGGGTGCTTCTG
>CM053030.1:261206677-261250421 GCA_028564925.1 Lithobates sylvaticus
AATCTTGACCCATGTTTTCCGGTAAGAGGTGTGATAATCATTTCTAGCCGGTGGTAGATCTCTTTGCACCTGAGTTGGAAGAACATGTTAATCCACCAAGGACTGCACCTTTAATTTATTTTTTGTATTTTCTTTATGATATCAGGACATGTGTTTTTTTTGCACATCAGCTGTTTTTTTTTACATGCACGGAAAAGTGTTGGATGTTTATCTGCAATTTGCCGAATACTTTATTTGCTGTTTTATATTGGAATATGCACATTTTAAATATTTGCTGCTCTATAGTTTGCTGTTCCATATTCACTTTATTTGTCCTTTCATATTATCATTTTTTGCACAATTTTTGTTAGATCTATAGCGCTGTTTGGCACATATTTTTATTGGACAGTGATGATCGAATTATAGAGGGCTGCAAGATTACCCTATTTAGGTCCATTTCTGTGAATATTTGTCCTGTCCAGAATATTTCAAATATTCTTGTAGTTTTCTGCTGTTCTGTCTTCCTGCCTTCATAATCTTTCTGGCTTCTACTTCTCCTCTCACTCATTTAGAAGAGGTGCTGCCACAGTGGCAAGTATTATTGGTTTTGCCCTGTGGCGGCTGGTGCTCCGTCGGTCAGAGGGGGCGGCAGATGGACTTGACCATGGACCCCACCGTCGCTCCAGCCCGCCACTATGCACCATACCCACCCCCCGTCGCCGGCTCACTTACCCTGTGCTGCTATCTCCAGTTGTCACTGCCTTTACCTGCAGGCTCTGGGCTCTTCTCCTTCTCCCATTCAGCTCCTCATCCCCAAAGCCGGGTGCTATGCTGGGCTTGCTGCAGATGACTCCACACTCTCCCCCCAGACTGACATGTTGGAGGGTACCCACCAGCAGCAGCTTTCCCCCTCTGTCTCCTCTGTGTTCCGGCCTCTGTGTCCCCCACCTTCTTCTCCTCCCGGCCAATCGGGTCTTAGGTCTCCCTGCTAATGGGAGCCACATCCTGATTGGAGGAGGAATAAGAAGACATTGGCTCCAGGTGCAGTGCTCTGCCCCCTTGGCCCACCCTTTTTGAAGCCAATTAAAGCCTCAGGCTTCTACAAAAAAAAAAACTATTGAAATCTATGAGTCCAGTGCCCTGCATGTAGCTTAGGGGCCAGATGCATGGATAGGAGGGGCAGCACCTGTGCCCCCCTATGGATGGGCCTATACTGGTTTTGCCCCCGAGGAAGTTAAAATTGCCCCTGATTTGACTATTAATTGATTTTTCTTTTTTAGATATTGCTAAAGTCAAAGCCTAGATTGTGGGCCATTCATTTATTTACTGGGCCCAAAGGAGAGCTGCAACCAGGAATTACTCAAACTTTAAGTTTGAATGTTAATGATGTAAATGATTTAAAAGTTCTGGCAAGGTATTAGGGGCTTGAGATACGAACTTATATGTTTATCAAGTATCTGGGGAATTGCTATGTACAATTAAATGAGACCTGTATATGTTTAACTACTTGCCTACCAGGCACAAACACCCCCTTCCTGACCAAGCCATTTTTCAGCTTTCAGCGCTGCCGCATTTTGAATGACAATTGCGCGGTCATGCAACGCTGTAGCCAAATAAAAATTTTCCCCACAGATAGAGCTTTATTTTGGTGGTATTTGATCACCTCTGCGGGTTTTTATTTCTTGTGCTCTAAACAAAAGAAGAGGGACAAGTTTGAAAAAACATAATATTTTTTACTTTTTATTATAATTAATATCCAATTTTTTTTTTTTAAACAAATTTTTTCCTCAGTTTAGGCCGATACGTATTCTTCTACATATTTTTGGTAAAAAAAAATCGCAATAAGCGTATATTGATTGGTTTGCGCAAAAGTTATAGCGTCTACAAAATAGGGGATAGATTTATAGTATTTTTATTATTATTATTTTTTTACTAGTAATTGTGGCGATCTGCAATTTTTATCATGACTGCGACATTGCGGCGGACATATCGGACACTTTTGACACATTTTTGGGACCATTCACATTTATACAGCAATCCGTGCTATAAAAATGCATTTATTACTGTATAAATGTGACTGGCAGGGGAAGGGTTAACACTAGGGGGCGCTGCAGGGGTTAATATGTTCCCTATATGAGTGATTCTAACTGTGGGGGGAGGGGACTGACTGGGGGAGGGGACCGATCGGTGTCCCTATGTACAAGGGACACACCATCGGTCTCCTCTCCTCTGACAGGATGTGGATCGGTGTGTTTACACACACCGATCCACGTCCTGCTCACTTACCGGGCAATCGCGGGTGCCTGGCGGTCATCGCGACTGCCGGGCACGCGCATCAGGTCCCCAGCTACACGGCGGGCATGCGCGCGCGCCCCCTAGTGGCCAAAAAGCGAGCGCCGTCATATGACGGCGGCCCGCCACAATAGCTGCACCGCTCCGCCGTCATTTGACAGTGGGCGGTCAGCTACTGGTTAAAGTTCATTTTCCACATATTATTGCATTTTCAGAGATGGCCCCCAGGTTACTGTTGTCCCCTGCAGGTCATTTGTTCTATTTGGACAGGATTTGCAGGCATTTAAATAGAACAATTCATAATTTCATCATCAATTCCAATAGATTATCCTATCATCACATTGATTTAGAGCAGGGATATGTAATTAGCGGACCTCCAGCTGTTGCAGAACTACAAGTCCCATTAGGCATAGCAAGACTCTGACAGCCACAAGCATGACACGCAGAGGCATGATGGGACTTGTAGTTTTGAATCCTTGATTCAGAGGGTTTCATCCCACGTCTTTTATAGATCAGATTCTGGGCATTTACTCACTATACAGTGCCTTGAAAAAGTATTAATACCCCTTGACATTTTCCACATTTTGTCATGTTACAACCAACAATGTAAATTTATTTTATTGTGATTTTATGTGATAAACCAACAAATGTGGCACATAATTGTGAAGTGGAAGGAAAATGATAAATGGTTTTCAAAATGTTTTACAAATAAATATGTGAAAAGTGTGGCAGGCTTTTGTATTCAGCCCCCTTTATTCTGATACCCCTAACTAAAATCTAGTGAAATCAATTGTCGTGGGAAGTCACCTAATTAGTAAATAGTCCACCTGTGTGTAATTTAATCTCAGTATAAATACAGCTGTTCTGTGAAGCCCTCAGAGGATTGTTAAAGAACCTTAGTGAATAAACCGCAACATGAAGGCCAAATAATACACCAGACAGGTCAGGGATAAAGTTGTGGAGAAGTTTAAAGCAGGGTTAGGTTATCAAAAAATATCCCAAGCTTTGAATATCTCACGGAGCACTGTTCGATGCATCATAAGACAATGTAAAGAGTATAGCACAACTGCAAACTTACCAAGACATGGCCATCCACCTAAACTGACAGGTCGGGTAAGGAGAGCATTCATTAAGCAGCATCATGGTGTGGGGATGATTTTGTTCAGCCAGGACAGGGAAGCTGGTCAGAGTTGATGGGAAGATGGATGGTGCCAAATACAGGGCATTCTTAGAAGAAAAGTTGTTAGAGTCTGCAAAAGACCTGAGACTGGGGCGGAGGTTCACCTTCCAGCAGGACAATGACCCTAAACATATAGCCAGAGCTACAATGGAATGGTTTAGATCAAAGCATATTAATGTGTTAGAATGGCCCTGTCAATGTCCAGACCTAAATGCAATTGAGAATCTGTGGCAAGACTTGAAAATTGCTGTTCACAGACGTTACCCGTCCAATCTAACAGAGCTTGAGCTATTTTGCAAAGAAGAATGGGAAAAAATGTCACTCTAGATGTGCAAAGCTGGTAGAGACATACCCAAAAAGACTTGCAGCTGTAATTGCAGAGAAAGGTGGTTCTACAAAGTATTGACTCAGGGGGGCTGAATACAAATGCACCCCGCACTTTTCACATTTTTATGTGTAAAAAATGTTGAAAATGATTTATCATTTTCCTTCCACTTCAAAATTATATGCCACTTTGTGTTGGTCTATCACATAAAATCCCCAAAAAATACATTTACGCTTTTGGTTGTAACATGACAAAATATGTATGAATACTTTTTCAAGGCACTGTAGGTTTGGATATTTTCAAATTAGGTTTGCAAGTGTTATTGACCAGGACACAGTGTTTGGGGGCCACAGCCAATTGTTACACACTTGGCTTTGGCTGGTGAAGTTTGTCGTCCAGTCTGAATCCGGATGGACATTGCCATTCAGTCATTTGGCTGATTTTGAATTTAAGAAATATGTTTAAATTTACATTTTGATTATTGGAATGGAATTGTTAAACATTGGGTTACCCTTTAAATAAACACCATGGCCATCAATTGACAATTTAAACTGAGATTTGGTGTCTGTCTCTTTATTGCCTATTCTGCTACTGCGTGCTTTCCCCTGTGGCGGTTTAACCATTCGCACCTCTGGTTTACCTATTTAAGCTAGTCCCTGCTCTGCTTCTGCCAGCCACCTGAGGGGAAACCACCCGTTTTAACTGCTGTTTGATATTTTGTATATCACAGTGTTATTTAGTGGGGGGTTGTCATCCAGTCTAAATCTGGATGGACATTATCAATGGGTCATTCTGCTGAGTTTGAACTTAAGAAATATGTTTAAAGTTGAATTTTGGTTATTGGAGTTGTTAAACATTGGGTTACCCTTTTAAATAGACACCATGGCTATATTTTGACCATTTTTAACTCTGTGCTGCCCCCGTTTAACCCCAGAAATGCCTTGGCTGTCTTTTAGCACAATATCAATAAATTAAATTGGACTTTTTTATCTTTTGGTCTGTTGCTCCATCCATGTATGCACATTTTTTTTTTCTGGTCAGATTCTTGTGACATTCATTCAACAAAAATGTTATAAATATATCCCTTTATTGAAATGAGTATGGCTGTTATTATAATGACTGTTAATACTGCGTATATTCAGTAACGGGTATGTAAAGGATAATATACTAAAACAGCTTACATATAGGTTAGGTTTTTTTGCATATTAAACTTTATCAGTTTTCTTTTTTTTCTTTTTTTAAATGGTATAACTGTCTATTGCAAGCATTCAACTACCAAAATAAAGTCAATATACTGGTCAACATATTACTGAGTCTGTTCCATGTTCATTCCTTATTCCATTTCTGGTACTATAGTGTATTACATTCTGCATGTATTCAATATAACCCTGTACATTTTCACATGACATAATAATCCTTGCTTATTCTAGTGTTTCTCCTGCCACCTTTTCGTTCCATTTGCCCCAAACTTTATCAAACTTTTTCATACTCCCTCTCGCCTGATACGTAAGGTTATGTAGTGGTAATGCACTATTAATCAGTTTCAGCCAGTCCCCTACAGTAGGGGGGATCTGGCTTTTCCATTTCAGGGCCAGTGCTTTCTTAGCATAGCAGAATACTATTCTCAGGAGAGTCTTCTGTGATGTGGATATCTCTTCCTCCTCCAGGTCTCTCAATAGACACCTGGCTGAGGAATATATATTTAGGATCTCCAGAGTATCTTACAAAAATGTTAAAATCGATCTCCAGTATATTGCTATTTTCGGACACCTCCATATCATGTGGAAGAAGTCTCCCTCCTCCGCCCTGCAGCGAGGACACTCTGGAGACTCCCCCCTACCCATCTTGTGCATCCATTTAGGAGTGTAGTAGATCCTGTGGAGGTAATTAAACTTAAGCATTTTATCCCTTGCTGACACCACTGAAGGCAGTAGTGTATCTAGTATCTCAGACCAAGAGTCCTCCCTGAGGGAAGGAATATCAGTTCTCCACTGTGCTGCCACCCTCTCCATCCTGGGAGAAGAGGATGTCAGCAGAGCGAAATAATATTTGGAAATCAGTTTGGAATGGTCCTCTTCATCTATCATCTTTTCAGTTTTTGAGGGGGAAAGGGCAACCTCTCCCCCGCCGTATTGGGTTCTTACTGCGTGACGCAGTTGCAGATATCTAAAGAAAAAGGTGTTCGGGACCCCATATTCTGATTTTAAGTCCTGAAATGTTCTGAGTAATCCTTCCCTGAACAGCTGATGGGCATATTTGACTCCGTAGGCCGCCCAGCATACCCCATCTGGAACCTTGGCTATCTCTTAAAGTTGGGTGTTGCACCACGGTGGTGCATTAGGAGATTCTACTAGGCTGGTGCCCCCCATTTTAATGTTACAAATATGAAAGATCTTGTATGACATTTTTAGAATTTCGGACCCCTGTTCAGGATATGGGCCATTTCTATATATAATATTAATCAGCGCTTCATACGAGTGAACCTGGGCTGCTTGTGTTGCTACCGAGGCCCTGTTCATTTGAGGGAAGCCCCACCAGTGCACATGCGTCAGTTGTGCTGCAAGGTAGTAGCATTGTAAGTTTGGCAAAGCCAAACCTCCTGCCTTTATAGGTATTTAAAGGGTCTCCTAGGAAACCCTTGGTGGTTTAGAGCCCCATAGGAAAGTGGAAATTGTCTTATTAACCTCGGTGAACCATTTTTTAGGGATGTATATAGGCGCATGCCATAACAGATATAAAAACCTAGGCAGGTATATCATTTTAAAGATATTGATCTTTCCAATGAGGCCAAGGGGCAGCTTAGCCCATGTCTGCACACTGTCCCTCAACCGTCTCCAAAGGGGAGCCAAGTTATTGGACATGTACAAATTCAGCTGGACCTCGACCCCCAGGTATTTAAATTTGGAAACTATTTTTAGCGGAGCCTCTGAGGGCAACCTCGGGACATACTCCGCCTGAAATGGAAACACTATGGATTTGCTCCAATTCACTTTAAATCCGGAGTATTTCCCAAACTCTGAAATTCTATCTAGAGCCCTAGGTAGTGATTCTTCCGCTTCTTCTAAGTAGAGGAGCATATTGTCCGCATACAAAGATGTCTTTTCTTCCCTGTCATTCACCCTGCAACCCCTAATGTCTTCATCTGCTCTCAGCTGAGCCGCCAGCAGTTCTATCGCCAGGGAAAACAGCAGGGGTGACAGAGGACACCCCTGCCTTGTGCCCCTCGATATTCTGAATGGATCCGTTATAATATTATTAACCCTCAACCTGGCGCTCGGGTCCGAATATAAAATTCTGACCCAATTTATGAATCTAGGACAGAAGCCCAGCTGCCCAAGGACCGCCATTAGATATGGCCATTCAATAGAGTCAAATGCTTTATGCGTATTCAGCGCCACCACTACTCGGGTATCCCGGACGGGGCCACTCGATTGCAGTATGGTAAAGAGACGCCTTAAATTTATAGCTGTTGATCTTTCGGGAATGAAACCTGTCTGGTCGGGATGTATAATAGAGGCAATTACCTTGTTTAAACGTCTGGCCAGAAGTTTGGCCAGGATTTTGGCGTCAACATTAATAAGAGATATTGGTCTATACGATTCACATAAGTCATGGTCCTTGTGCGGCTTGGGGATCAGAACAATCAATGCCTCCCTCATAGATTCAGGGAGCATGTTTTGTTTATATGCTTCCATATAAATGCCTAGCAGTTTTGGTGCCAGACTCTCAGTGTAGGTGGCATACCATTCCACCGGGAGTCCGTCCAAACCTGGTGTTTTGTTGGGGTTAAGGGATTTTATTGCTGCTGTCACTTCTTCAACCGTAAGAGGAAGGTCGAGTTTCTCTGCCCCCTCCCTGGAAATTGTTGGGCAGGGTTTGGTAGAGTATAGGTGGTCTATCGCATCCCAGTGTAATGAATAAAACTACATTTTGTAGGCCTTGTGTGCATGAACACAGCCCAATACCCCTAGGGGATGCTTAGGGTAAAGATAGACACTGATGAGGTATATGCAATTCAAAAAGTGTGTGGATTTATTGAAAGAGAGACATGTCAATGCATATAATATAGAATACAAAATGTTCAGATATCACAACATACAAAATAGCATATATAGTTTTTTAAACATGTCACAGCATGAACATAGAAATGTTGAGACAAGGAAAACTTACTTTATGCGTATATATTCAGGAGAAACGCCAACATGTTTCAGACTTTAGTCCTTTTTCAAGGCAGTTTAATATCCTTTTGTTTCACATCTATAATGTGTGAATAAATCGAAAATTAGTACATAGAGTTTGCAACAAAAATACTGTTTGTTTTTTTACCATATAGAGCGGTATATTGTAGTAGTATTGTAGATGTAGTACTCACATGCAATGTTTGTTTGAAAAGATGCCGGAGAAGGTGGGGGGCCAGAATATTGGCTTATATAGCAGGGATATGCACTGGAGTAGTCTCTGTGCAAGATAAAAACAAAGTAGGTATTGCCATAGGGCTGGACGGCAGGCTGCAATGGGTTCAGGCAGTTGCAAGGTCCTGGACAAGAGAGAGGCTGTGGGCCCGTGTCTTATAGACGTATAGCCAAGCAGTATGTAAGGCTAAAATAGAGAGAGATATAGATTTGTAAGTAAATGGTAGCATGGCATGGGCGGCCATAGAGGTGAAAGAAATGGCATAAAAGTTTGTTACCTGAATCTCAAGATGTCTGGGGGAAGTTGTCAGTGAACGCCAGAGAGTAGACAGCATGTGTAAGCCCTCCATGGCGGGCAGTTTAAATGCAGTGAAGTAATTGCTATCAGCTGTGTGTGTGCGCATCGTGTTGCGTAGGAATAGCTGATTAAGGATTGGCTAGATGAAAAGGAGAAGCGCCGAATAGCGCTGTTTGTATTCCCCATAGGACCTCTGACGGGGCGGCGCTGGGCGCGAGCACGCCCAAGGTGGGAGGAGTCGCGTACAGCGTCGTGACGTCACCGACGCGGGTAATGAGTTCCGCCGGTCCGCCTGCGCTCCATACTGGAGCGCAAACAGGAAGGCATATAGATGGAAAATGCCTAATGGGAATGGAGGACGGCGCATGCGCACTGCAGAATTTGGCGCATGCGCACTGTCTTACCCGCGCCGGGCAGCATACCTGGGTGATCGCAGCCAGTGTCAAATTTAGTATAAAGAGGGATATGATCTATAAGGAATTGGTTGTCTGGTGCATACATAGTAAAAAGCAAACAAACATGTATATGGTACACAAGCACTTGTTGCAACACTCTATATAGGACAACAATGTAGGACTAAGGTTATGGAACCTATTTAGATTGGGGCACATACATGAGGCATGAAGATGGGGATAGTAATGAATGACACATCATTTAGCATATAAAGGTAATTATAGGTTAGAATACAGATGCATAAATATGTTGGATGTTTGCATGTGGGAAAAGTTATAGGTCTAGTTCACAGACTCCGGATTGGAATCCTTCGAGATATGGTTTAAAGTTGAAGGCCTCATTGAGGCCGGGAGGTAAGGTCGCATTTAAATGGAAAATCCATCTAAGTTCGCTTTGTAGTAAAGCTTTGTTATAAACACCACCTCGATTCGGGGGTGGGATATAATCCAAAGCTTTGAACAAAATTTTTGGAGTAGAATCATGATGGACAGTCCTGCAGTGTCGTCCCAGGGGCAGATCAGGGTCTCTCTGGTTGACACTGCAGATGTGGCCATATATGCGTTTCCAAAAAGGTAGTTTTGTCTTTCCCACATAGAAACATCCGCATTCACATTCAAGTAGGTACACTATGCCAATGGATCGACAATTGACGTAGTGTTGAGGGAAAAATTGTTGACCATTTGGCAAAACATTGTGCATGTTAGATTCGTAGAATGCTACAAATGCCTCTGCTATTTATGCATGGGATGTGCAGATTACCATATGTTTGTTGTAAATGCGTGGGATGGAGGTTGGAGCCTGGTGCGAATGCACCAAATATGCCAGTAGCCTACTGTTCTTGTCACCAAATTCAAATATTCGTTGTGCTTGATATAGTAACTTATTCTGCATTTTTTCCACTAGTACCAGATCTAATTGGCGTATACTTTCCTGCCATATTCTATGTGTATCTGTGTTCGGGTTTCTAATGTATTCTACTTCTGTCTATGCGGCCCTTTGTTCTGAATCTTTCACTTTCCACTCCCTGTCTGCCTGAAATTGTTTAACCAGTCCTGAAATGGAGCCTCTAAGTGTGGCTTTAAATGCGTCCCATGTTACCCCCAGGGGCGCCACATTTCTATTTTAAACCCAATAGTTATTTATAGCTGTTGCCGCGGCTCTCTTAAAACACTCCTCCTTGAGCCACAAGGTGCTCAGTCTCCACACCACATATCCCCTTGGTTTTTCCATATCTCTAGTAAGAAGCATGGGGGAGTGATCAGAGACAGCCCTCGGCAAATACTGTACCTCTGTTACCCTTGGTAACAGGTCCCTGGAGACAAAACACATGTCTATTCTGGACAGAGTTCTGAAGGTGGAAGAGTAACATGAATACCCTTTCTCTTCTGGGTGCTTCCACCTCCAGGCCTCCACCAGGTCATATGGTTCAACACATTCCTTTAGTGGTGATCTTAGCCATCCCAAATCTATCCTTGTCAGGCGACAATACCGCATTTACATCACCAGCTAAAATAATAGGACCCTCCGCTATCTTCAAAACATCTGCCATCATCGCCTCCCACACCTTTATGGTGAATGGGGGTGGGATATATACATTAATAAACGTATAGAGTTGACTGTTAATTATTAGGACCATTGCGGCATATCTCCCCAGGGGGTCTGTCAACACCGCTTTAACTGTGCAGAGCAGGGCCTTGGAAATAAGAATAGACACTCCCCTAGCGTAGCTAGAGTATGTGGAGTGGAATGCTTTGCTTATTAAGGCTCTGTGTAGAGCCAGGGTCCTAGAACCCACTAAGTGTGAACATAGGGTTAATTGCTATGTTTCCAGTTCTATACCTTTTTCTAACATGAAATAAGCATTTCAAAATTAAAAAGAAAAAAAAATGAATTAGTCATAGGCAGCATAACAGCTGAATATAATGCTTTGGGTATGTAAAAACAGGTTAGGTTAAAGTGGTTGTAAAGTCAGAAGTCTTTTTTTTTATCTTAATGCATTCTATGCATTAAGATAAAAAAACTTTTGTGTGTATCAGCCCCCTTCAATCCCCCTAATACATACCTGAGCCCCATCTCTATCCAGCAATGTCCATGAGTGCCTTGGCCATCAGGGATTCTCCTCCTGATTGTCTGAGACACAGTATCGGTGCCATTGGCTCCCACTGACAATCAAAGTCAGTTATCCGATCAGGAGAGCGAGGGGGTGGGGCCCAAACAAGGCTACGTGTCTAATTGGACACAGGGATCTGTGACTCAGGTCGGGTGCCCCCATAGCAAGCTGCTTGCTGTGGGGGCACTTGACAGGTAGACATGTGCACACTGAAAAATTTCATTTCGGAATTTCGTTTTCGTCCGAAAAAATAAATTTATTTAGTAACTCCCGAAATTCGTTTTTATTTATTTCGTTTTTCGTTAAATTGCATTCGTCCGAAAATTCAAATGAATTAAGGTCGAATCTGTCATTGAAGGCTTATGGTGTCTGTCGAATGTTCAAAGAAGATTCGACGGAGCAGCCAAACTGTATGACTGTATAGTTTAGCTGCAATTCCACCCAATTCCAGCAGCAATCTTTCCTCTCTACGTCAAATTTTTCCTTTCTACGTCAAATCTTTCCTTTCTACGTCGAATCTTTCCTTTCTACGTCGAATCTTTCCTTTCTACGTCGAATCTTTTCTCTCTATGTAGAATAATCTGGGACTAATAGAGTTAAGTTTAGGTACATTTGACCACATGTTCAATGGACACAGATTGTTATTGTCAGCGTCGAATCTCCTATCTATATCGAACTGTTGTTACAACGAAAAGAAAGCATTTGTTTATGTCGGATCTTTCGTTTTTCGGATTCTGCACTTTCGTTATGGTTTGTTAAAACGATAACGAAAATACCTGAAATTCGGACGAAAATGCATTCGGACGAAAACGAATGCACATGTATATTGACAGGAGGGAGGGGCCAGGAGAGCCGAAGAGGGACCTGAGAAGGTGATATGGGCTGCCTGTGCAAAACACTTAAGTGTGACAAATGCAAAGGAACAGGAAATGTGCAAAACCATTACACAGGCATCTAAGTATAACATGTTTGTTATTTTTAGAGAAAAAAAAAAGACAAGACTTTACAATTACTTTAATTTAACATAAGCACAATAATATTTTTAAATATTAAATAAAACATTTTGTACTATTTGGGCTCCAGAGTAAAATTTAAAAAATAGTTAGGAAAAGCAGTTGATAGCTTTTAAGATAATAGCAAAAAGAGAGGCTGAGAAAAAAAAAAACTGGAATCAAGTAAGACTGCAACAAATCCATTATTTTAATGTTCCCCTCCCTCTTTAAACTCCCCTGAGGTTAGTAGTTCCAAAAAGTGTTGGTAAAGAAAAAACGTTGAATCTCTGGGCATGACATCGCCATCATTTCAGCATGATTCTTGTAGTGAGCAGACTGTCATCTTTATAGGTCCATTTTGGATTTATTACCATCAATTTATTTTCCAAGGAGGAGGGGAACCTTGCACCACACTGTACCTCTACTTTAGGAGGGTATTTGAAAATAGAAATATACAAAATATGAAAAATACAGCAAACAACAATATATATTATCCAGGACTCAGTAGAGGATTCTTGCATCTGAAAGTGACTCCCAGCATTTTATTCACACTCAGTTGTCAGTTTATTATATAACTGAATAAATGGTTCTAAAAATCACTGTGATACTTTGTATTGCTAATGTATTGTAGATTACTAGTGCATGCTGTGGTGGCTATATGTGTTTTTTTCTTCTTCCTCGAGCTTCTTTTTCTTTATTTTCACCTGGTAATTCTGAAAATAACACACTGGTTGGCTGCATTACTCCTCCATTTTATCTATGGAGGGAGTCATGGTTTTCACCCTAGGCTGCTGTCCTGATATGCACACACGTATCAATATCCCTCAATCTCCATTATGTGGGGGCAGGGCAATTTGACATTTGCAGAAGATAGAAAAGAAAAAAAATATTCTTTGTTCCAGCTCACAGGAAGAGAAAAGAACACTGCATTTCTGGAAACATGTTTTTGCTGAAAGTATTATCTTGAAAAAAGGACTGTAAGCTGGAGCATGCTGCATTTTTGTGCTTGCGTTTAGTTATATTTTAAGGATAGAGTAGGAAAGATTTTTTTGAACAGGTAGTGAAAGGAAATCTTTACAAAGCGTAGAATTCCCCTGCTAGACAGGTGTAACTAGAACAGGTTTTTGTCGTTAAAAGATTTCTTCCCATCTATTGCTCTGATGATGATATATTTTGAATGTTCTATTACTTTCTGTCTCGGTGATAGTGGTCACCAGAATAAATAGTGTGGACAAATTCACCTAATAGGGAAATAAACAGGCATAAAATAAATGAGTGTTTTAACCTTTCCTTACTCTATCCCAAAAAAAAACCAAATAGGTTTTAGCTTTACAATCCCAACGACAAACCTTTGGTAAACCTGGTAATGGGGTCCCACTGCTTCCTTGCACAGTATGGAACTTGTGTATGAGCCGATCCCTCCTTTTCACACTAGAGTTATATTTTATTCTGTTGGTGAATACCTTTGAGTACTGGACTAAACAATACTTCACTAAAAAGCCTCTAACTATTGATTACTAAATTTTTGTTGTAGTTCTGCTTCAGCACAGATAGTTAATTCTAACTCAGAAAAACATAGAATGAAGAGACAGAGGCAGATCTTCTAGCAGATGGTCTATTTTGATCAGTATAATAACCATTCATGTGAGTGTGGATGCTTCTCATCTCACATCTTCTTTAACAAGAACACCCACATAGAGTTCAGCATGTGTGAAAGTGTCTTACTGTAGAATTCTAAAGTTTAGCATTTCTTCAATATTGTTGTCAGTATCCATTATGTTACGCATCCTCATTGTGATACAATTCTTTTCTTACATCTGATGCAATTTTTTTTTTATTTCCTTTTTTGTTATATTAATAAGGGGTTAATCATAGGTTTAAACATCACATCACACTGATACAAAAAATGGTTGTTTAGTGTTCTTCCTGCTAGTTTAGCAAGCAAACACTTAAACAACTGACAAAACATAAAACAAAAAAAACTTTAGGTGAAAGGAATGTGCAAAGCTCCCTTGAGCATGTGTTATAAATGGTACTGTGCATGAAAGTTAGCTATAGCAAAAATGTTGTTTCCTTATTCTATAAATATCCAGTAGCTGCTGCATTATTTAGTACTGAACCTTTCTTTAATACAATAAAAAAATACCTGACATAAATTAATCTATTCCAAATATTTAATATACTCCTAAGATATTATGGTTCAAATTTATTCTTAAAGTGTTATAAAAGTTTAGGCAACAACAGTATATTTTGGAAAAAAAATGTGTGTTTACCACATTGCTTAAGATTTAAGAATTATTTATATTCATTGTTTATTTATAAATTTAGTTTATTTTGAATAGTAGCAATTTTATATCTTAATTTTCCAATTAAATGTATTTTAATACAAAAAGAAAAGGGAAAATTATCAACAATGTACAGTACATTAGATCTTAGTTCAGGTGGTAGTTACTGAAGTGTATATGATATTGTATAATGTATGAAAGTATGACAGAAGCATTCAAATAACAAAATTACAAATATAAACAGAAATATAATTGCCAATGGTGAGAATATAATACTAATCACTGAAATATGGGGCATAAGGTCAACCCCCCCCAGCCTTTTTGGGCAAAGCGTTCCAAACAAAAAGGTAAAGAGAAAAAGTGAGGGAAGGGACAGTAGGGTTAGTTATCCCGCGTACACACAACCGGACTTTTCGACGGACTAGGTCCGATGCTCTTCCCGACGGACTTTCGGCAGAGTTCCGAAGGACTTTACAAATGAACGGACTTGGCCACACACAATCACACCAAAGTCCAACGGATTTGAACGTGATGACGTTTGACCGGACTAGAATAATGAAGTTCAAAGCCAGTAGCCAATAGCTGCCCTAGCGTCGTTTTTTGTCCGTCGGACTAGAATACACACGAAAGGATTTTTCGACTGGACTCGAGTCCGTCGGATTTTTGGACAGCAAAGGTCTGATGGAGCCCACACACAATCGAATTGACCAACGGACGTCAAAGTTCAGTCGTGTGTACGCGGCATAAGAATGGTAGAAGGACATTGCTATTCCTATATGAAAAGTAGGAAGTTGGACATAGAAATGATAGTAGTGATATAGATATGGAGGGAAAATAGGGTAGGGTGGAAAAATGGAGAAAAAGAGGGCAGGGTTTGAGGTGGAACGGAGCGAAGGGAGGACTAGAGGGCCTGTGGGATGGTAAGTTTTAATATTACTCATTAGTTTCAGTAGCATTATGTTCCTGGGTCTTTTGGAATTGTAAGTAATATTCTTCATCTTGATTCAGACCTTATTCCAAAAATGTGATGATCTAGGGCAGGGGTCTCCAAACTTTTTACTTCGAGGGCCACATTCTATATTTTACACACATTCGCGGGCCGGAAAAATAATTTATAAATAAATCCACAGTAGAAGAATAGAATGGAATTTTACTTACTGCTGACAGCAGGACTGGATGGTGCTCCTGTATTCTTTGCTGGCACCTAAATGCTGGAGCATCATACAGCGGGGCTAAACTTCCAGTGTGCATGAGGCTTTACATCCGTGTCCCCATCAGTCTCCCCATCAATCTGTGTCCCCATCAATCTGTGTCCCCATCAGTCTCCCCATACATCTGTGTCCCCATACATCTGTGTCACCATACATCTGTGTCCCCATCATTCTCCCCATACATCTGTGTCCCCATACATCTGTGTCCCCATCAGTCTCCCCATACATCTGTGTCCCCATCAGTCTCCCCATACATCTGTGTCCCCATACATCTGTGTCCCCATCAGTCTCCCCATACATCTGTGTCCCCATACATCTGTGTCCCCATCAGTCTCCCCATACATCTGTGTCCCCATACATCTGTGTCCCCATCAGTCTCCCCATACATCTGTGTCCCCATACATCTGTGTCCCCATACATCTGTGTCCCCATACATCTGTGTCCCCATACATCTGTGTCCCCATACATCTGTGTCCCCATCAGTCTCCCCATACATCTGTGTCCCCATACATGTGTCCCCATCTGTGTCCCCATACATCTGTGTCCCCATACATGTGTCCCCATCTGTGTCCCCATACATCTGTGTCCCCATCAGTCTCCCCATACATCTGTGTCCCCATACATGTGTCCCCATCTGTGTCCCCATACATCTGTGTCCCCATACATGTGTCCCCATCTGTGTCCCCATAAATCTGTGTCCCCATCAGTCTCCCCATACATCTGTGTCCCCATACATCTGTGTACCCATCTGTGTCCCCATACATCTGTGTCCCCATCTGTGTCCCCATCATCTGTGTCCCCATCAGTCTCCCCATACATCTGTGTCCCCATCTGTGTCCCCATACATCTGTGTCCCCATCAGTCTCCCCATACTTCTGTGTCCCCATCAGACTCCCCATTTATCCGTGTCCCCATCAGACTCCCCATTTATCCGTGTCCCCATCAGACTCCCCATTTATCCGTGTCCCCATCAGACTCCCCATTTATCCGTGTCCCCATCAGTCTCCCCATTCATCTGTGTCTCCATACATCTGTGTCCCAATCACTCATCAGAGTATCCCCACAAATTGGTGTCCCCATTAGAACCCCCCACACATTGTGTCCCCATCATTCATCAGAGTCTCCCTGCACATTTGTGCCCCCATCACAGCCCACCCCTGCCTGCATATTTGTGTCTCCATCAGAGCCATCACCTCCCCTTCAACATATTTGTGTCCTTATTAGAGCCATCAGCCCCCTACAATTTTGTGTCCCCATCAGCCCCCCCTCCTCACATGTTAGTGTCACCATAAGAGCCACCAGCCCCCTCCTACATTTGTGTCGCCATCAGACCCCCCAGATATTTGTGTCCCCATCAGAGTTATCACCCCCCCAAAATTTGTGTCCCCAGAGTCATCACCCCCCCCCACATTTGTGTCACCATCAGAGTCATCAACCCCCCCACTTGTGTGTCCCCCATCAGAGTCATCAGCCCCCCAAATTTGTGTCCCCAGAGTCATCAGCCCCCCCCACATGTGTGTCCCCATCAGAGTCATCAGCCCCCCCCCCCAACATGTGTGTCCCCATCAGAGTCATCAGCCCCCCCAATGTGTGTCCCCATCAGAGTCATCACCCCCCCCCCCCAACATGTGTCCCCATCAGAGTCATCAGCCCCCCCCCAACATGTGTGTCCCCATCAGAGTCATCACCCCCCCCCCCCAACATGTGTCCCCATCAGAGTCATCAGCCCCCCCAACATGTGTCCCCATTAGAGTCATCAGCCCCCCCACATGTGTGTCCCCATCAGAGTCATCACCCCCCCCCGCATGTGTGTCCCCATTAGTCATCAGCCCCCCCCTCCAATTTGTGTCCCCATCAGAGTCATCAGCCCCCCCACATTTGTGTCCCCATCAGAGCCATTCAACCCACCCCCCCCGAACGAGTGTAACCATCTCACATCATTCCCCCTCCTTGCATGTGTACTTTACCAGCATATTACACTGGCTGTGCAGACCTGCTGCACCTCCCGACTCCCGCCCCGCTGGTATTACACACTCGTTACTCATTGACAGCAAGGCGGGAGGCGGGAGCAGGGAGGTGGCAACAGGTCTGCACTAAAACATCTCATTGGCTGCTAGGATGCCCGTGGTCCCAGCAGCCAACACAGTGAGACGCCGGGAAGAATTGCGGGACCTGCGCTGCATATTGCCGGGGGAAAATATGCAGCGCACGTTCCACAACTAACAGGTGGACTAGGGACTCCAGCTGCGGGCCGGAAGAAATGGCCTGGCGGGCTGGATGTGGCCCGCGGGCCGTACTTTGGAGACCCCTGATCTAGGGCTAGACCAAAAGATGCGTGACTGCAGATGAGGAGTTACATCACCAGAAAAGATCAGGAGAATTTGTAAAAAAAATGATGAAGCTTGAATTATGTTCTATATCATCATGTATCATATATCATCATCCCATATATTTATTAATAATGCAGAATCTGAGAGAATATAAGGATTTTGAGGTCTAGGTTTAATTCCCATTTTTCAAGAAGATGAAGTGAGGAATATTGATCCATATAGAGTAATAATTTGTAGCAAAGGGAGGTGACATGGTTAGCAAGTTCTGGTTTTAAACATTCCTGTTCGTCGGATGTAATTGGTTGAATAAAAGTCTCAGCTAAAGGAAATGTGATGATTTTCCCTATATGTAATGTGATAAAGCTACTAGGTCAGTGTTCAAAGACAAGTCTCTAAGTGAGAGCCATGCTGCGCAAGCTATGATATTTTTCTCCCTACTCTTGCCATTTGTTAATAATTGTGTGAAGATTGAAGAACAGGTAGAGGATATTGATATTCAGAAAGATGCACAGTGTAAAAGACCATCTGGGTATTTATTTATTTCAGGTACTTAAAGAGCGCCATCAATTTATGCAGCGCTTTACATATACATTGTACATTCACATCAGTCCCTACCCTCAAGGAGCTTACAATCGAAGGTCCCTAACTCACATACTAGGGACAATTTGGAGCATGTCTTTGGAGTGTGGGAGAAAACTGGAGAACCCAGAGGAAACCCACACAGGCACAGGGAGAACATGCAAACTCCAGGTAGTGTCATGGTTGGGATTTGAACCAGCAACCCTTTTACTGGTGCTAAGGTGCTAACCACTACACCACTGTGCCACCCCACAGTAGTGTAGTGGGTAGTTTAGTGGGTAGTTTTCTAAGTGGGGCCAATTGTTGACTGAAAATAACTGATTTGTGGGGGCACCAATGCTGAACCAACAGGGAATAGAATAAGTGGCCAGCTGGGTAGCTGTAGCCTAAGTGTATCATGTTTATACCAGTCTATGACACAGGCTAAATGAATAGAAGTGTAATATAATTACATTTCTAGTAGGGCCAAACCTCCTTCATTCTTGAATTTGCATAGTATAGTGTTTTCTTCTGGCTGGTTTGTTGACCCAAACACATTTCTTTAAGTGATTTAGATACCACGCCATTTAGATAGGAAATTGTGTTTTAGTCTAATAGTCCACCTCATTCCCCTTTACATCAGCGTTCCCAATTACATCAGGGTATGCCGCTTTGCCCTTTACATCAGAGTTCCTCCTTGCACTGTAAGCTGGGAATCCTGCAGACTCCGATTTAAAGGGAAATGCCAGGCCACATCCGCCGAAATCTTGCGAGATTTCTGCCACATCCGCCAAAATCTCGTGAGATTTCAGCAGGCGCCCCGTAAATTTTGCGAGATTTCAGCGGATGTCCACACTGACTCCTGGGATCAATGACACCAGATCCCAGGAGACAGTGCGGCATGACGAGGATCGACGCACAGACCCCGCCCACCCCCGAAGAGACAGAGCAGCAATTACAAGGTAAGTGAAAAAAAACACGCCATTTAGTACTCTTTGCCTGATTTGGAAGGCAAAGAGATTTACTAAATGAAGTGTGTGCAGAACCGCTTTAAATATCATGCCTGGGGACCCTCTTGATGTGCCTATAAAGTGGCACATTTGTAGCATATACAGAACATGCTACAGCAAAACTAACATTTCCAAAGAAAAAAATCCCATAAAAAATGCCTCGCGATTACAATTGCAGGCACCTGGCTATTAACCACTTGCCTACCAGGCACGAACACCCATTTCCTGACCAAGCCATTTTTCAGCTTTCAGCGCTGTTGCATTTTGAATGACAATTGTGCGGTCATGCAACGATGTACCCAAATAAAATTGTTATCATTTTATCCCCACAGATAGAGCTTTATTTTGGTGGTATTTGATCACCTCTGCGGTTTTTATTTCTTGCACTATAAACAAAAGAAGAGGGACAAGTTTGAAAAAACACAATATTTTTTACTTTTCACTATAATAAATATCCAATTTTTATTTATTTTTTTAAACAAATTTTTTCCTCAGTTTAGGCCGATACGTATTCTTGTACATGTTTTTGGTAAAAAAAATTGCAATAAGAGTATATTGATTGATTTGCGCAAAAGTTATAGCGTCTACAAAATAGGGGAGAGATTTATAGCATTTTTATTATATTTTTTTTTTTTACTAGTAATGGCGGTGATCTGCGATTTTTATCGTGACTGCGATATTGCGGCGGACATATCGGACACTTTTGACACATTTTTGGGACCATTCACATTTATACAGCGATCCGTGCTATAAAAATGCATTGATTACTGTATAAATGTGACTGGCAGGGAAGGGGTTAACACTAGGGGGCGCTGCAGGGGTTAATATGTTCCCTATGTGAGTGATTCTAACTGTGGGGGGAGGGGACCGATCGGTGTCCCTATGTGCAAGGGACACACCATCAGTCTCCTCTCCTCTGACAGGACGTGGATCTGTGTGTTTACATACACAAATCCACGTCCTGCTCAGTTACTGGGCAATCACGCGCGCCCCCTAGTGGCCGCAAAGTTAGTGCCGTCATATGACGGCGGCCTGAAACAAGAGATGTTTCTTGCCACCGTCATATGACTGTGGGTGGTCAGATAGTGGTTAAAAAATAAAGAGAAAATGGCGTGGGTTCCCCCCAAAATCCATACCAGACCCTTATCCGAGCATGGTATGGAACCATACCAGGCCACATGGAACCATACCAGTCCACATGCACTCAACATGGGGGTGGGTGCTGTGGGGCTCTGCCCCCCCACCCCAAAGCATCTTGTACCCATGTTGATGGAGACAAGGGCCTATTTCTGACAACCCTGGGCTGTGGTTATCGGGGTCTGTGAGTGGGGGTCTCATTGGAATCTGGAAGCCCCCTTTAACAAAGGGGCCCCCAGATCCCCCCCTCACTATGTGAATGGATATTGGGTACACTGTACCCCTACCCATTCACCAAAAAAGTGTAAAAAAAATTGGAGGCTAGCCACCGTATGCACTCTCTTCCCTTTGACAGATCTTATTTAGGCAAGGTATCCGGGTTGCTCCGCCCCCTCCTAATGTCATGTGACTTTTTTGCTGAATGGGTAAGGGTACGATGCACATTCATATGAGGGTGGCGTGATCTGGGGGCCCCCTTGTTAAAGGAGGCTTCCAGATTGGGATAAGCCCCCCTCACCCGCAGACCCCGACAACCACAGCCCAGGGTTGTCAGGAAGAGGCCATTGTCCCCATCAACATGGGGACAAGGTTCTTTGGGGTGGGGGCGCAGAGCTGTGATTCAGCCCCGCCCCCTCACTCCACATTGGCTAACTGACTTTAATAGACAGCAGCTGGAGTCAATGGTGCCGCTGCTGTGTCTCAGCCAATGAGGAGGGGATTACTGGACGGCCAATGAAGTTGTGGACATCGCTGGATAGAGATGGGGCTCAGGTAAGTTTTAGGGGGGCTGCTGCACACAGTAGGCTTTTTATCTTAATGCATAGAATGCATTACGATAAACAAAACCTTCTGCCTTTGCAACCCCTTTAAAATAATTGAACCGGGGGCGTGGCCTGACCTCGAGAGAGAATGGCAGCATCATTTCAGAGCTCCTGCTGACGGAGAGACTTTTCTGCCTACACCGGAGGACTTAAGCCCAGATTTACCTTGCAAACTATGGGGACCTCTTCCCGTGGCTCCTCTGCCTCCCGCTCCCGATCACCGCGGGAAATTACCGGGCGTTTAAGCCAAAACATCCCCGAAATGTTCCGGACCCAGGCGAGCAATATGGCGCCGACACGAGGCACCCCACAAGCCTCAGGCCCAACACAAGGCCCGGTCCAGCGGACCTCTTCAGATGCAGGCGGGATTATCCTCACCCCTCAGCAACCACCTAGCCTACATGATCTACGCTCGGTAGCAGCAGATATCAAGGACACCCTCACGGCAGCCCTCACATCGGCGATATCTGACCTCCAGGTGGACCTGCAAGCAATCGCGGGGAGAGTCCAGGAGGTTGAACGGGTAACATCAACCCACTCCTCAGTGCTCCGCCGATCGTGCCAAGTGCTAGACTCTCACACCCTGCAATTGAGGGACCTTAACCGCCATGTGGAAGACTTGGACAATCGCGGAAGACGCCACAATCTCCGCATTAGAGGATTGTCTGAATCAATTGATGTAGAGAATCTGCAACGTGAGGTGACTAACCTCTTCAACAATCTCCTAAACAGACCACCGGCTACTCAGATCGGGATGGAATGCATCCACGAGCCCTGCGCCCATGGGGGAAAGACTCAGACCCCCCCGGGATGTTGTTTGCTGCGTGATTGATTACCAGTTAAAAGAAGAAATTCTCCGCCGGGCACGCGCTGCCGACCGTCTAACACACGACGGCGCAGACATCCACCTCTTCCAGGACCTGTCCAACATCACGCTGCAGCGCCGCAGGCAACTGCGCCCGGTCCTGGAAGTGCTCAGAGCAAAAGCCATCCCGTACAGATGGAAGTTCCCCTTCGGTCTCTCAGCCTCTTCATCCGGATGCACAGCGCTCCTTAGAGTACCCGAAGACCTTCGCCACTTCTGCGCAGCTCTCGAGATACCCTTTACCGATGCGCCAGACTGGTATGCCGAGTTCCGACCTCCCCCGCCAGGAGACCGGTCCCAGATGACGACTTCATGGAGACGCAGGACTCCCGAACAAGAAGAAGACGCTCGCCATCCACTCATCGGTCTTCACTGTCAGTACCAAGTCGGAATCGTGAGGCAAGTCCGACCAGCCCTCCACATCCCCGGAAAACCCGCCGTGACCACTAACCATCCCCATCGGTCTCTCTAGCCTCTTCCAGGGAAAAGATAAGTACTCCTTTACCCCCTCCATCCGCTCCCCCTCTTGCTGACAACCCGACATCGCCCTGGTAGCATGGTCACGCTACACGGCCTCTGCTGCTTGCCTGTCCCGCTGACCCTGCTCCCATGCTAATTCATTCATGACTCTAACCCCCGATCGCAGTATGGAACCTCCGTATGCCCCGATTTCTGTGTCTATCTTGCTATTTACCTTTTTTTTTTTTTTTTAATTGTGAGAAATCCCCCTTCTTTGCATGCAGCCCGCAATTTTCTGGTTTTTATGGCAACCAATAGGTCACTCTATACTCCTGTTATACTTTAGCACGCAAGAGGTTCCGTGGGTGTACAACCTGTGGTGGTCACCCCGCTCCTCACAGCGAACAAACTCGCTTCTGCCCGGGTATTGACAGAACCCCCATTTCAGCACATCACTGTGGTCACTAGAATGCACGACTATGAATAAACTGAGACCGTACAGCCGTAGCCCTGTACGCGACCTTACTAAGACACAGTAAACCATGTACAGGTAAGCTCCTGCGTAATACGCCTCCTCCTCCCCACATACTGGGTGCCTGAAGCTGGAACTGACTCCATATTACACTATGCCCAATTATACACCCCACTTTACCTGAGAACTTATAGCTGGTTGTCCCACAACAAAGGGGCCCCATCCCCTGACTACACAGGGCATATACAGTGGTGTGAAAAAGTGTTTGCCCCCTTCCTCATTTCCTGTTCCTTTGCATGTTTGTCACACTTAAGTGTTTCGGAACATCAAACCAATTTAAACAATAGTCAAGGACAACACAAGTAAACACAAAATGCAATTTGTAAATGAAGATGTTTATTATTAAAGGTGAAAAAAAATCCAAACCATCATGGCCCTGTGTGAAAAAGTGATTGCCCCCCTTGTTAAAACATACTATAACTGTGGTTGTCCACACCTGAGTTCAATTTCTCTAGCCACACCCAGGCCTGATTATTGCCACACCTGTTCACAATCAAGGCATCACTTAAATAGGAGCTGCTTGACACAGTAAGGTCCACCAGAAGATCCTTAAAAGCTACACATCATGCCGAGACCCAAAGAAATTCAGGAACAATTGAGAAAGAAAGTAATTGAGATCTATCAGTCTGGAAAGGGTTATAAAGCCATTTCCAAAGCTTTGGGAATCCAGCGAACCACAGTGAGAGCCATTATCCACAAATGGCGAAGACATGGAACAGTGGTGAACCTTCCCAGGAGTGGCCGGCCGCCCAAAATTACCCCAAGAGCGCACCGACGACTCATCCAAGAGGTCACAAAAGACCCCACAACAACGTCCAAGGAACTGCAGGCCTCACTTGCCTCAGTTAAGGTCAGCGTTCATGCCTCCACCATCAGGAAAAGACTGGGCAAAAATGGCCTGCATGGCAGAGTTCCAAGGAGAAAACCACTGCTGAGCAAAAAGAACATCAAAGCTCATCTCAATTTCTCCACAACACATCTTGATGATCCCCAAGACTTTTGGGACAACATTCTGTGGACCGATGAGACAAAAGTGGAACTCTTTGGAAGGTGTGTGTCCAAGTTTATCTGGCGTAGAAGGAACACTGCATTTCAGAAAAAGAACATTATACCAACAGTAAAATATGGTGGTGGTAGTGTGATGGTCTGGGGCTGTTTTGCTACTTCAGGACCTGGAAGACTTGCCGTGATAAAAGGAACTATGAATTCTGCTGTCTACCAAGAGATCCTGAAGGAGAATGTCCGACCATCTGTTTGTGTACTCAAGCTGAAACGAACTTGGGTTCTGCAGCAGGACAATGATCCTAAACACACCAGCAAGTCCACCACCGAATGGCTGAAGAAAAACAAAATGAAGACTTTGGAGTGGCCTAGCCAAAGTCCTGACCTGAATCCTATTGAGATGTTGTGGTATGACCTTAAAAAGGCCGTTCATGCTCGAAAACCCTCTAATGTAACTGAATTAGGACAATTCTGCAAAGATGAGTGGGCCAAAATTCCTCCAGGACGCTGTAAAAGCCTCATTGCACGTTATCGCAAACGCTTGGTTGCAGTTGTTGCTGCTAAAGGTGGCCCAACCAGTTATTAGGTTTAGGGGGCAATCACTTTTTCACACAGGGCCATGATGGTTTGGATTTTTTTTCACCTTTAATAATAAACACCTTCATTTACAAATTGCATTTTGTGTTTACTTGTGTTGTCCTTGACTATTGTTTAAATTGGTTTGATGTTCCGAAACACTTAAGTGTGACAAACATGCAAAGGAACAGGAAATGAGGAAGGGGGCAAACACTTTTTCACACCACTGTATGATTACTGATCGACGCGTAAGCATCCCCATGTTTTTGTCTCCCATGATGTCTACTTTTCATCCTTTCTGTCTTCCCTTTCATTGACTCTTACCGCCCCCCATGGACTCCTGGCACTTTGACAGGTTTGAGCTTCCCCTTATAGTTCTGTAAGACATTCCTCAACCCTTATGTAATTATCCCATCGAACGACATTCCTATGCCAGGCTACATACAGGCTCACAGCTGAGCTCTCTACTGTTTCTGCGACCCGTATGCTACCCCGTTTCGTGCTTTTGTTTTATACTCTGGGGCTTCGCTGGAATTAACGGGCGAACTCCCCTCTCGCCCCCACCGGACCGACCTTACGCTACCTACCCCACCCACTACCCATTCCAGATACCATCCGGGCTCACCCTCTCTTGGTGACCTCCCATGGCTTCCTCATTCCATGATACTCCTCTCCATGATAATTTAATTATACTACATGCTTGGACGCCCCCCCCCCCCCTCACCTGCCTTCTCCTCCCCGAATTGTTAATCTTTACCTGTCTCTCCGTCTGGCATGCTGTATTGATATTTCCAACTACTACACTCTCGACCGATCTCAGCCAACCCCCACTCAGTGACCCGCTGTCTATACTTTGTTTAGTGCTACTCCCATCCACGGCCGCTGAACTGCTTCGGTTACTCTTGGACACAGCCGGTCTGTCTCCTCAGGTTCGCAAGCTAGTACTTGCAAACTTCCGAATCTATCTCCCTACTTCCCTCTAGCAACCCCCACACAAGAAGGTAAGTGATATCGCACTCCCTCTTAACCTCTAGTGACCCACACCTTATCTGCAGTTCCCCTATCCGTACCACCCACTCCAACCCCCAGTGGATCTCTTGGTGTGCGCTACGATCCTATACTGGGCTTGCCCGGTTCAACCTCAGACTCAAACCGTATACACACACACAATTTATATCCATACGGCTCCCACCAGCCCAGTGTCTCTGGACACTCTCGACTATGGCGTCAAGGCCCGATAGGTGTTCCTCCACTTTGGAGACTACGGTGGTCTCTCTCAACACATGTGGATTCAATACCCCAGAGAAACGATCTCAAGTCCTTATCTCCCTCCACAGATATAGGGCTAGTATTGCCTTTCTTCAAGAAACCCATTTCAAGGGGGCGTGGCTTGCGCGCGCACGAGGATGGCTGCCTGAGCTGAGAGCTCCGCATAGCAGACCGGCGAACAACGACTAACGGGCTCCATAGCACCCGCCATCGGACCACACAGCTCCTCATCCCTCTCCCACACCCTCCGCTGCACGATGTCCCGCAAAAGGATCCAGGATAAAGGCCCTAAGAGGCTGGAATCTTTCTCCTTCCAGCCGCGCCGCACTCAAAACAAGGCCCAAGATGGCGCCGGCGGCGGCTCAGCTAGACAAACACTAAACTACGCCGAACCTCCTGGGCCACATCCACCAGAAATAAGGGATGGATTCTCGTCTCCCTTCCCATCTGCCTCCTCATCTGACCCCCTGGCCTCCCAAAGCCCAGCTAAATCGAGGATGCGGATGGATGTTTCTGAGCAGGCCGCTGACACAGTGAGTACAGCCTTACACAATGACACTGCTATCTCCTCACTTCAATCCTCCATTGCACAATTCCCAACCTCCGGCCAACCTGTACTTGACACTACCATGAAGGATATGCTCCTATCCCTGCAATCCTCTCTAATGACAAACCTGTCAGCATTGATTAACAAGTTCTCATTAGAAATGAAACACATGGATAACAGAATGCAATTCATAGAAAACAAAATGGAGGACTGTACTGAGACTGTGAATGATCTGGTAGATGCATACACAGAACAAAAAGAGGACAATACTTGGATCAAAGCGAAAATCGCGGACCTCGAGGACCGCTCCAGACGCAACAATATAAAAATTTGTGGCATACCAGAATCAATTCCTCCCAAGGACTTGCACAATTACGCTAACACCTTGTTTTCTAGCATGCTTCCGGATCTGACCCCTATAGAACTTACTGTTGACCGAATTCACAGGTTGCCCAAACCTCACCATCTTGAGGCTGACATCCCCAGGGATGTGCTCTTAAGAGTTCATTTTTACCAAGCTAAAGAGCAAATTTTGAGAAAGGCAAGAGAAATGTCCCCGCTTCCGTCACCATACGCGGACATCCAACTATACGCTGACTTGTCGCAATACACGCTTCAGATGAGGAGGCAGCTCAAAACAATCACCAAGGCGATGAACAATCATCAAATCACATACAAATGGCGTCACCCTGCCACAATCTTGGCCACACACAATGGCATCCCACACGTCATATCCACTCTAGAAGGCGGCCTGAAACTTCTCCACGCATGGGGAATACTTCCTGACCCACAACAGCTCCATCCTGAGCCACAAAAGGGCTCGAACCCCTTCTCCTTTGGTCCACATGCGGCAAAATCCAAACGTAACAACTACTAATGCGTTAGCCCACCTTGCTACAGATAACGCACTTCAAAGACCGGTCTGCACATGCGACTTGTCATCTGCTCTCACCCCTGTTTTTAGTCAGCCGCTCTTTTGAGCTTCAGTTTGCTGACTGGATTGCCTTCGGCACAACTATACACCCATAGTCAACAGAAGTGTACTATTTTTTCTTTTTATTTTGTTTTTTGTCTTTTATTATTTTTATTTTTATCTGTATTCAGACTCCTTTATTTTTGGCGTGCTACAGACTTACCTATTTGTTCCACACTGAACTCATCGAATCGGTACTCACCCTTCTTTCAACAGCAGCACTCGCCAATACTTGACATGTGAAGGACCTAAATCAGTCACTTCCGTCACCCGTTAGACATAGAATCTAATCCCTCCAAATCCCCCCACAAATGACGTGACAAGATTATGGAGTAAATGGCCGTGACGGCCTTTTATTATTAATTTCCATAAATTAAATAAATAATATTTAAATAACTCTTAACCAACTTTTTATGTACTTTTGGTGTCTTCAAGGGTAACACCCCTCACTGGTCACTGCGACAAACTTCTTTTAACTTTAGGCCTCCAGTCGCAAGCCCCCGGACTCAGAGACGGTACTCAACCTTCGCAGTGACCTACCGTTTACCCCTTCCTGGTTAACCCTTCGTAAACCGGAAGGTACCTGATAACCCCATACAACAGATGGGTACCAACCATGTTAACCCCCATACCACCGATGGGTACCAACCATGTTAACCCCATCCTCAGATGGGTACCAACCATGTTAACCCCATCCTCAGATGGGTACAAACCATGTTAACCCCATCCACAGATGGGTACCAACCATATTAACCCCATCCACAGATGGGTACCAACCATATTAACCCCATCCACAGATGGGTACCAACCATATTAACCCCATCCACAGATGGGTACCAACCATATTAACCCCATCCACAGATGGGTACCAACCATGTTAACCCCATCCACAGATGGGTACCAACCATGTTAACCCCATCCACAGATGGGTACCAACCATGTTATATACATATAACATCCATCTTCTCCTCCTCCAAAGACCCAATCACTGCCCTCTCAATCAACTTATATCCTCTTTTTGGGGTCTTCGAGGGTAAGACACACACCTGGTCACCGTGACAAACTTATTTTAAACTTTAGGCCTCCAGTCGCAAGCCCCCGGACACAGAGACGGCCAACCGTGTTATGTCCAAATCACACACCACACTGGCTGTCCTCAACAGACAACATTAACATTAACCTAACTCGGGAGGGTGGGTGGGAATCTTCTCCTCCGCCGCTCACTAGTGATGTCATATCCCTTCCTTTCTCCAGCTTACTGACCCGAGCGCCTCCCCTTCTCCGGCCACTCCCCCTTTCTTAAAGGGGACACATTTTCCTTACTTAATATGACTGTCCTGTCCTCTCCTGTCATGCCGTCCCTACGCCCATTCTTTTCTCTCCTTCTGCTCCGGGACTCTCTTGACATGTGAAGGACCTAAATCAGTCACTTCCGTCACCCGTTAGACATAGAATCTAATCCCTCCAAATCCCCCCACAAATGACGTGACAAGATTATGGAGTAAATGGCCGTGACGGCCTTTTATTATTAATTTCCATAAATTAAATAAATAATATTTAAATAACTCTTAACCAACTTTTTATGTACTTTTGGTGTCTTCAAGGGTAACACCCCTCACTGGTCACTGCGACAAACTTCTTTTAACTTTAGGCCTCCAGTCGCAAGCCCCCGGACTCAGAGACGGTACTCAACCTTCGCAGTGACCTACCGTTTACCCCTTCCTGGTTAACCCTTCGTAAACCGGAAGGTACCTGATAACCCCATACAACAGATGGGTACCAACCATGTTAACCCCCATACCACCGATGGGTACCAACCATGTTAACCCCATCCTCAGATGGGTACCAACCATGTTAACCCCATCCTCAGATGGGTACAAACCATGTTAACCCCATCCACAGATGGGTACCAACCATATTAACCCCATCCACAGATGGGTACCAACCATATTAACCCCATCCACAGATGGGTACCAACCATATTAACCCCATCCACAGATGGGTACCAACCATATTAACCCCATCCACAGATGGGTACCAACCATGTTAACCCCATCCACAGATGGGTACCAACCATGTTAACCCCATCCACAGATGGGTACCAACCATGTTAACCCCATCCACAGATGGGTACCAACCATGTTATATACATATAACATCCATCTTCTCCTCCTCCAAAGACCCAATCACTGCCACAGCACGAAAGGGGTAAAACCTTACCCTTGCGTGCGCCTCCACCCTCAATACTCACTGTACGCCTTCCTGCAAACCTAGGGCCCAAAGATTTGTTCCCACTTCATTAAGGAGCACTCCATCGCACCTACAATACCTCCATGTATCCACCTCTGCCTCTTTATGACGTATAACCACACCCCCGTTCCTGCTCACGAACCTGTTCACTTCCTTGTTTACTTACCCGGGCACTCTTAGCCCTTTCCGCTGATCAAGCCCCGCCTTAAAGACATCCTGCCCACCATATCCGACCAAACCATGACTGTCCCGGGTAAAGCCGCCAGTATGCGTAAATTTCACATTCTAAGTCCCGTAAGAGATCCCGCATAGACATGTCTCCCCATGTCTTTCTTCCCCAACTGCCGAACCAGACATCTGGTGACCTGTCTCAATGAGAGAACCTGTGTACTTACGAACTCGCCCTGGTACAACGCCTGCCCAGTACCCCAATCCATTTTCCTCAGCTGACTGTATAGGGCTGGCAAACTGCCTACCGTTAGGCCGCACCGCAACTCATCTGGCCCCCCAGGAAAGGTACGAAAGACCCACGATCCCAAAATGCCAACCTCTCCACCTGTTAACAAGAAAAAACGATCACCCCAAAACAGAAAGCTCCCCCAAAAATGAACACGAAATAAAAATCTGAACCCTTGTGTGACCTGATTTTTGTAAAATGTGGTCGAATACCACAGTTGACTCTGTCCGAGTCCCCACTATCCACGCGCTCAACTGTTTCCTAACTGAGGCCAACCCAGGAAGCCTCTGTGGACGCCCCTATGCAAAAGCAAGGGGGGGGGGGCGTAACTTCTTGAACCGTTGCAGGCCGCCGCCATAAAATTTTTTTTTTAAAATCCAGCCATGCCATGGAACCTTGACAAGGACGATCCTTCGCTATGTATCAGAAGCGAGCCTGTGACTGCCGGACGCCTGCCCTGAAAGATTTCTGCCGTTCCCACCGAACAAATGCGTGTCTCCGCCATCTGGGACACTCCAAATCGCATGCCCTTTCCGGACCCATCAGGTTTTGACTATTTTACCCACATACAGACTGAATCCTGCAAATCATCCACGTGCCCCACCAGCAGCCCCCCTGTCCAAGACCGTTTGAAGAGCAGACTAACTCGCTTCTCCGTAAAGCCCCAAAGAAAGCCTGGGCAAAGGCCCAGCGGAATAGATCACCTTCACCCTCTGGGCTGCAAACGTCACTCAGGTGTGAAATTAAGATGCATAGCATGTCTTCCCATGCAACCTGCTGTACTCCAGTACTGCTTTATCCACCCAGCAATCCTTAGTATATTACCATTTCTCTTGTAATTCCTTCCGCTCTATGGCAGCTGCCCCTCTCTACTCCCTTATCCATACCATAGAGAACTGTGCAAGCATGCTGCACCCTAAGCATACCAAAGTAGCTGCCCTCATGAGGCTGTGAATCCACCGTGTTACGTCCCAAGGTACTGCTCCACCTGCCGTCCGGGCAGGTGGTCCCCCTCCTGTCCCCAAAACGCGGCAAAGCATCAGCCAAGCCATTCTCCACCCCTGTTAAGTGTGCAGCGTAACTGAAAGCATTCCATTGCCCCTAGCACTGTAACAAATGTCGCAGTAACCTGACCGCCCAAATGGGTGGCGCTGACAGGTGATTTGACCACCTGGACAAACCCAAGGATGTCACAATTGAGACGCACCTTCCAATTACAGAAGGATTCATCCGGAATGCCCTTGTTACTACCATCAGAAAACCATTCCAAGGGGACTGGGTACCTAAAGAACCCAGCCTAACCCCATGCTGGGGGCCAACCAGCAGCGCTCCCGCAGCCTCCTTGGATGGCATTGCAATTGGTGCCGGGCCCGCCGTACCGGATCGCATCTATTAAACGACTCAGGAAGTCCCGTTACACCCGCCAGTCCTGTATATGTTCCCTATTGAGCCTCCGAGGTGCTTCGGGGCCTTGAATCCCGTGGTTGCTCCCCGCAGCCGGCAACATCCCACCTTGCCCATGAGCATTATTCGGCAAAAAAAAAACCTTGCTTACCCAACAACATCTATAACCGACGCAGCTGTAACTGGCGCCTTACAACGGTCCCTGCACTTCTGTCCCGAGAATTTTTAGCCTATCCGTCAGCCATCGGTATTCCTTACCGATCAAATCCCCTTCAACTCCCCGGAACGACAAAGATTGACGTGATGCCCTCTGTTTGGCCGGAAGCTACCAGGGCACCGAACGTTCCACTACGTCCCCGACCGGACAGCACAGGTGTTGGAACCCGTTGGGCCCACGCCTACGGAGTCCCCCAGATAGCGAATGACCTAGTCGATCCCAGTGACGTCCCGAACTACCGCTGCCCCCAAAGAGGCTGAAAGTTCTGAAGAGAGCCCATAAGATGGAGAATCCCCCTCCGTAGAAACGATTCACATAGAATGCCCCCCATTCCCTATACAGCCCAGCAGAAGCAACTGTCTGGGAGAACCGGCAAAAGAAAAACGGAAAGCTGTTTTAATATCTGCTTCCGCCGACGGTGCCCCCTGCCCCTTACGACCAACCCATTATATTGCCGCATCAAAAGAAGTGCATGACACCATGCACACCTCCGGGGGAATCGAATCCTTGACCGACCTTCGCTTTTGAAAGGAAAGGTGGTGAATCCCTCTGCGCTTGTTTCTGGCTCTTTTGGGAACTACTCCCCGTGGAGAGACCACCAGGTCTGGAAGAGAAACCATCTTAGCCAGGTGGGGGGGGGGGGGGGGGGGGGGGGGGCGATTGGGGGCAGACATTCGCCCCGGCTTACCTCTTACACCAGCTTGTGCGAAACCGTGGGAGGGTCGCCAATGAGCATGGTATTTTGCAAACCGCCCGAGCAACCCAATTCCCGAAACTGAGCCGCCAACCATTCGGTGGAACCACCGAGGAAAGGAAGTCACCTTAACACCCGCCTGCGTCTTCCTTGCCCCTGCTTTTCTCTGGCCGTCTGGAGCCGAAATGATGGCTGTTACTTAGGGCCACCGACGCCGTTCCCACTGCCATAGCAGGCGAATTGCCTGCCACCTCGGTAGAAACTGCTACCCATGGGGGGGGGGGTTAGGCGTTGCCGCCCGATCCCTACCTTATGGCGGTGCCTGCCCTCAAACCCGACAATAGCTCCTGCAGGCCCGCCCTACCCACAAATTGTCCTGTGTCTCTATACTGTTCTGCGTGGGGCCTAACCATTGCCCCTGATGAACTGCCCCCCCGTGGAACCCCCACTTTCTATCCTGATAAAACAAATATTTTAATAAAGAAGAAAATTAAGAAAAAAAAAAAGATACGCTCACCGGGCTGCCCAGGACAGGGCCCACCAGCCGCCACTCCGTAATCCACCGTCGACAGATGTCCCAGGTCCTCGTCCCTTTCCGACCCGGACCGTTCTCCCTCCGATCTGTCTCCTCCGGCCGACCAATGGTGTTTGCACCCCTGCGGGGGCCTGCTCTGGTTGCCAGGGTCTGTGCCGTCGTTCCCATCCTCTCACCTTCTGGTCACGCCAAACATGCTCGCTGCCCGCAATGATGGACTCCCGTTCCTACTCCTGGCCTAGGCCTCCGTTGCTCGCCTTCCGACCTCACTCCAGCCATCCAGGCGCTCTTTCTGTCCTCCCTCCGGTCACGTGGGACTGCAGGCCTCCCCTACCGCCTGACCTGCATACCGCGGCACAACTCTCCCTCGCCGACCGGTTGCTCTGACCTATTCTTGCAAACCTGGGCCGCGTGTTCCTGGCCTCTGCGATACGGGGGGGAGGGGTGTTGATCAGAGCCATGTGCTGCGCTCCCCTCTCCCTGTGCCATGCTGCGTCCATCTATGGTTCCCCCTACTGGATCCCTGTGGCTGCCGTCCGCTGCAGGGGGGGGGGGGGTTTATCAGAGCCATGTGCTGCGCTCCCCCCCCCCTGTGCTGCGCTGCGTCCATCTATTGTACCCCTCACTGGATCCCCGGGGCTGCCGTCCGCTGCGGGGGGGGGGGGGGGGTGGGGGGGGGAGGTCTGTTCTCCTTTCACCCAGCAAGGTATCTGGCTGAAGTGCTCAGGCTGGGACCGCCTAGCACGTGGAGTCACTGGTCCTGGTCCCCTGTTTAGTGCTGCTCTCTCCCCCTCCTCCTGGCCCCTTACCCGTGCCTGCAGTAGTCAGTCCATCCACGTGTGCTGCTGCCGCCGCTCACAGCCGTCCGGGAGGCCGCCATTACTGCCTGGAATGGGGAGAGAGGGCGGAGAGAGGCTGTGCAACCTTCTCCTCCGCCGCTCACCGTCCCCGTGCGCCACTGCCGCCGCTCCTAGCTGTCCTGAAAGCTACCATTAAGCTGCCTCTAGTGCCTGTAGTGGAGAGAGGGAGCGATCGGAGAGAGTGTGTGCAATCTTCTCCTCCGCCGCTCACTAGTGATGTCATATCCCTTCCTTTCTCCAGCTTACTGACCCGAGCGCCTCCCCTTCTCCGGCCACTCCCCCTTTCTTAAAGGGGACACATTTTCCTTACTTAATATGACTGTCCTGTCCTCTCCTGTCATGCCGTCCCTACGCCCATTCTTTTCTCTCCTTCTGCTCCGGGACTCTCTTTTTGTACTGGTGATTCCACCTACCTGAGAACTGAGAGAAATAGGCCTGCTTCCCACGAACCTAGAAGCGACAAATAAGCATAATCTTCTCATATACTATTGTCTTGTGTACTAACCCCTTTTTTCTCCACCAGCATTCCAATAACCTACCACTTTATTCTGACCACCTTTCACCCAAAGAACACTGCCTGAGTGTCCCATCGTATACAAGAGGCCCTCACCTTCCCGTACCTCCTCAGACCTTCGGGACGCTTTCGGAACAGTGAACACTCACCCCAACTAAACCAACGAGAGCCAGACCAGATACGGCGGTAACTGTGAGTACTTTTTCTGCACTTGCTCACAATTGTGATGTAATCTGCGTTCAGGAAACTCACTTTGACATAAACTCTCCCCCCAACTGCAAACACAGACAATTCCCTCATGTGTTCCAAGCATCTTACTCCAAGAAACAGCGTGGAGTAATGATCGCAATCAGAGACACTGTCCTCTTTCAACTACACCAATGCATCACAGACCCCAATGGAAGATACATCTTACTGAACTGTTCAATAAACAACATTGACTACATCATCACTTCTATATACGCCCCGAACCAAGGTCAAATACCCTTCATCAGGAAAACCCTGAGAGCAGCTCGGAAACTTCAGAAAGGCCATCTTTTATTTTGCGGGGACTTTAATTTGGTACCTAATGTCTCATTGGACTCTACTGCAGGCCTCAAAAGGCATTCTCCCTCTCTAGATAAACTTATCTCTGGCAATGAATTGTTTGATGTATGGAGGTGTTGTCATGCGAGCGAGAGGGACTTCACATTCCTTTCGCCGCGTCACAACACCTACTCGCAAATTGATTTGATTTTAGCTGATAGATGGTTATTGCAAAGAGTAACAGACGCATCCATTCACACCACCACCTGGTCAGACCACGCCCCCATTAGTGTCACCATAGATGACAACTCACCCCAACCTAACTCCTACATATGGAGAGCTAATAATTACTTATTAGACACCCCAAGCTACGCTGCGCCCATTAAAAAACAACTGGAAGAGTATTTCTCCCTTAATCAAACATCAGTGTCAGACCCGCTGGTGGTGTGGAATGCCCATAAGGCAGTTATACGGGGTTTTTTTTTACAAATGGGAGCTAGAGCAAAAAAACAGAAAGCACAAAGACTGGACGAAATCACGACTGCCATAACGTCAACCGAACTTCTCAATAAGACTAATCCCTCCCCTTCCTTACAGACGAAAATATTCAAACTCAGACATGAACTACGATCATTGATCCTCACAAAATACGCAAAAACGTACAAGATCCTCAAAGCCACTTCCTACACTACAGGAAATAAAGCAGGGAAAGCTATGTCCCAACGAATTAAAGGCCATAGGAACAAAACAAAAATTCCACATCTATTCCACCCCCACACAAACGAAAAACTTCTTAAGCCCAACTCCATAGCAGATGCATTCAGCACCTACTACGCTGATTTATATAATCTTAAAAGTGATCCCGCCACTCCCCAACCTTCACAAGCGAAGATCCAAACTTTTCTCGATAGTGTAAATCTCCCCTCGGTCACCCCTGAACAACTTTCCTGCCTGAATGATCCTTTTACCACCACAGAAATTATATCAGCAATAGACAAACTTCCCTGTCGGAAATCCCCTGGCCCAGACGGTTTCACTGCAGAATACTTCAAAAAATTTAAACACATTCTAGCCCCCACTCTGTGTCAAACATTTAATGTCTCAGCGAACTCATCTTCGTTCCCTACCGAGATGCTCACAGCAATGATAATTACTCTACCCAAACCAGGTAAAGAACCCACGAGCCCAAAAAACTTCCGCCCCATATCATTGCTAAATCTAGACTTAAAAATCTACGCCAAACTTATTGCAACTAGATTAGAAAATATACTCCCCACACTCATTTCTCAAGATCAATCGGGCTTCACCAAGGGCCGCCAAGCCTCTGATGCAACCCGACGGATGATAAATATCATACATCATGCAGAAAAAGCCAAAGTCCCCTCACTTCTCCTCTCCCTAGACGCCGAAAAGGCATTTGATAGAGTGCACTGGGGTTACATTTCAGCAGTACTATTCAAGTTCGGAATCACCGGTACCATACACAAAGCGATAATGGCTCTTTACTCTCAGCCCTCTGCCTGTGTGTTCTCAGCAGACACCCTATCTTCACCATTCAAAATCACGAATGGCACAAGACAAGGCTGCCCACTATCGCCCATCATATTTAATCTAGTCATGGAACCATTAGCAGAGAGCATTAGATCAAATAAACACATTTCTGGCATTACTCTAGCAGGACAAGATCACAAAATTAGCCTGTTCGCCGATGACGTGATCCTCATGATTACTGACCCTGACAAATCTCTCCCAGAGATCCAAAGGACACTAGCTTGGTTCGGGGAAGTTTCATATTATAAAGCCAATGAGACTAAATCTTACATTCTGAACTTGGGACTAGACGCCAGCACCTGTAACCGCCTAAAACAACGATTCCCTCACATATGGGCGGACCATAGCATAGCGTACCTGGGCATTAAATTAACCGCCTCTACAAAGTCCTTGTTTGCAACTAACTATTTGCCGGCCCGCTCTAAACTACAAACGGATCTTACCAAGTTAGCGTCCTTTGAATTCTCATGGCTAGGCCGCCTAGCGGCGTTTAAGATGCTACATCTCCCCCAAATACTCTATCTCTTTCGCACAATACCCATTCCCCTGCCTCTCAACTACCTCAACTCACTTCAATCGATACTGTCCAAATTCCTCTGGAAGGACAAAAAACCAAGATGTGCCCATTACCAACTAGTCAAACATCGACTGCATGGAGGTCTCGGTCTTGTTAGTTTTCAAGATTATTATTTAGCATCTATCCTCACACAATCAAGGGAATGGTTCCTACCGTCTCCCCCCTACACTATCTGGAGGAACATCGAATCAACCCTAGCCCAATGCACTTCACTGTCCTCATTGATCTTTGCCAACATTCTGGGAGAAAAACTGCCCCCACGTTGCCCTCCTACGATGGTTGCAACTATAAAATCCTGGGCTAAATTCTTACAGAACACCTCAAACCACCAAGCACAGGCAACAGTCCAAATCCCAATTGAAGCCTTACAGAGACTGATGTTCTCAACCTCTTACTCCAAATGGAAAGACAAAGGCATCACATACATCTCAGATCTCTTTGAGGGAGATAAACCCAAATCCTTTCCGACACTGCAAAAAGAATATCTACTGCCCAACTCAGACATCTTTCTGCATATCCGCACCCAACACTGCCTCCAATCACTCCCCTCACAGGTATGTAAACTACCCCAACCTGCTTGGATATATCTTAAGTCCACTACCACACACCGAAAGGGCATCACCATGTTCTATAACTTGCTCCAATCCAAAACTAAATTTTCTACCTCCACCGCTCTAGTCCGGTGGGAAAAAGACCTACAACAAACTTTCACCTTAGACCAATGGGAAAAGGCTGTCCAATCAATATATAAGGCCACTAGCTGCTCCACTCTCTGGGAACTTACACACAAAATGACATACCGTTGGTATTTGACCCCCGACAGACTGTCCAAATTCAACGCAACACTGGATGGCTCCTGCTGGAGACTCTGTGGCCACCCAGGTGACCTTCTCCACACATTTTGGTCATGCCCCAAGCTCTCCTCATTTTGGCAATCAGTTTATTGCTTGCTCTCCGAAGTGACAGGCATAACAGTGGAACAGCAACCATCTCTGGCATTGCTCTCCCTAAACGCAGATAGGATCCCTAATCCATCCAGACATATCATGACCCATATACTACTGGCGGCGCGCCTCAGCATTACTAGAAAGTGGAAAATCTCAGATCCCCCCTGCCTCCGAGAGGTAATTAATACAACACAGGAACACTTTACATACGAAACTACTCTGACTCTAAGGCATCATAACAAAGAAAGTGTACTACATAAATGGCAACAATGGACTGACTGGTACCAGTCCGACGAATTGACTAAGACATTACACCCCTAACTCTGTTTGATAATTAAGCTGGGGACATTATATTGCATAGGTGGGGGTTGCCCCCATTCGAGCACAGTCTAAGCTCCCTGTGGGGTGCTCGGACGGAGATAACCCTCTCCCCTCCTTCTCCCCCCCCCCCCCCTCTTTTTCCCATTATAACTAGAAACAACGACTCATGCTTATTTCTCTCTTTTCTTCCTTTCTTTCTTTCTTACTTTATATCTTTGTTTCCTTATCATTTTTCCTTACTACAGTTATGATTTAGTGCTTCTTAACTACATATATGCAAGGATTTGTAACGGTTATTGTACAACTATTTCCACAGACGCTATATTGTCACGCCATCTTACATTGGCATCATTTTTCTTACCTGTTGAGATATCTATATGTTCAAGATGTCAATATTGTTACTATTGTTACTATATGTTGAAAACTCAATAAAAAACTATTTGGAAAAAAAAAAGAAACCCATTTCAAAACAGCCTCGACCCCCAAATTCTCTAATGCTCGCTTCCCTACTGCCTTTCATGTCATGGGAGACAAAAACATGGGGATGCTTACGCGTCGATCAGTAATCATATATGCCCTGTGTAGTCAGGGGATGGGGCCCCTTTATTGTGGGACAACCAGCTATAAGTTCCCGGGTAAAGTGGGGTGTATAATTGGGCATAGTGTAATATGGAGTCAGTTCCAGCTTCAGGCACCCAGTATGTGGGGAGGAGGAGGCGTATTACGCAGGAGCTTACCGGTACATGGTTTACTGTGTCTTAGTAAGGTCGCGTACAGGGCTACGGCTGTACAGTCTCATTTATTCATAGTCGTGCATTCTAGTGACCACAGTGATGTGCTGAAATGGGGGTTCTGTCAATACCCGGGCAGAAGCGAGTCCGTTCGCTGTGAGGAGCGGGGTTACCACCACAGGTTGTACACCCACGGAACCTCTTGCGTGCTAAAGTATAAGAGTATCAGGGAGATGCTTTTTGTTCCCTGTGAGTGACAGAGCCCTTTAGGAACAAGATGAGGATGTCCATCAGGCATATGCACATTACATCGCCGACCCAGGTCGGTGCAAGAATGGGACCTAAAGCTTATGTCGGTTATGGGTGACCAGGGTCCGTCAGTACCAAGGAGCAGGGAGTTTAAGACAAGGTTGCCTCCGATAAGTAAAAAAAAAATGTACATATTAATATAAGCATAGCTCAAGTAAACAAAAATGTGTCGTCGGGGCCAGGTCCCTAGAGGGGACTGTAGGGCAGCCAAGTATCCCATGTGCACAAATCTAAATATCAACTGGCAAAGGTGGATCATTACACATTGCGAGTCCGCGTTCTAGAGTCCCATATGGGTGACTAGAGAAATTAATCATAATAAGGCGGGAAATGCGAACCAGTCCAGGACTGCCCCAAGTGTAATTTAGCGAGAGGGTAATCGTATATCTAATGTGATAGCAGGATACGACCTGCTTCTCTCAGTACATTAACACAGGGAGAATCTTTAATCTTGGGGGCATCGTGGGAAGCGCCTTTTGTCTGAGGTGGGGGGTGGGGGGAGCACTCCACATCAGGGGGTGTGGGGAGCGCCCAAAACCCTTTACCTGTGGTGAGGCAGTTGTAATAGCTCGGCAATGTAAAGCGGGTTATCCTGATGCCCCCTAGGTGTTTAAGGAGAAGCCTATGGCGACATAATGAGGTTCACCCCGTGTAGGATCACCGCCTTTGAACAAGGAGACTAGTGCACCTAGGATACACAAAAGGCACATGCATAGCAGAGTAGATCCATAACAATACATAGTTGTAAGATTCTAGCAGTGGCCATATTAATTGTAGGTTAGCCATACAGCCCAGTATATAGAAAACATCACTGAGGAAAAAATATCAACAAAAAACAAAAAAATAAATAAAAACAAAAACAAACAAAAAATAACTAAAAATCTCGGGGATAGCTCCAGTAAGTTTGATCAGAGACAAATGGAGAATAACGTGGATGGTACCTGAGGTCCGTGTCATTCGAGTGGGTGCCCAAGTTTAATAATGCCTCGTACACACGTACGGACTTTTCCCGGCGGACCTAAGTCCAGCGGACAATCCGCTGGACTTTCCGGCTAGGTCCGCTGGACTTTCCGAGGGTGTGGACTTGCCCACACACGCACGGACTTCTCCAGCGGATAATCCGCCGGCCAAAAGTCCGCGGGACTTTTGAAAATGAACGGACTTGCCCACACACGGAGCAGTCCGTTCATTTCGAACGTAACTTCAGGTTACGTAGCTAGCGTAGGCAGTAAATGCCGCCGCGCTAGCTCCGCAAGCTGGCATGGATTTAAAGGGAATCCCCACGCCGAAAAAACGGCGTGGGGGTTCCCCCCAAATCCATGTCAGACCCTCATCCGAGCACGCAGCCTGGCAGGCCAGGAAAGGGGTGGGGACGAACGAGCGCGCCCCCCCCTCCTGAGCCGTACCAGGCCGCGTGCCCTCAACATGGGGGGTGCCCTGGGGAAAGGGGGGCCGTGCGGCCCCCCCACCCCAAAGCACCTTGTCCCCATGTTGATGAGGACAAGGGCCTCTTCCCGACAACCCTGGCCGTTGGTTGTCGGGGTCTGCGGGCGGGGGCTTATCGGAATCTGGGAGCCCCCTTTAATAAGGGGCCCCCCAGATACCGGCCCCCCACCCTATGTGAATGAGTATGGGGTACGATGTACCCCTACCCATTCACCTAAGGTGTAAAATGTAAAGTAAAAAAAAACACCCACACTTTTGAAAAAATAGTTTATTGCACTGCTCCGGGGGTCTTCTTCCGTCTTGGGGGTCTTCTCGCCGGACTCCCCCGCCATTTACCAAGCTCTTTTACCGAGCGAGGGGAGTCCGGCTACCTTCTTCGTCGTCGCCGCCGTCTGGGGGTCTCGATCCGCCTTCGGGGGTCTTCTTCCGTCTTGGGGGTCTTCTCGCCGGACTCCTCCCCTCTCTTCTGCTCTTTTACCTAGCTCTTTCACGAGGGGAGGAGTCCGGCTACCTTCTTCGTCGTCGCCGCCGTCGTCTGGGGGTCTCGATCCGCCTTCGGGGGTCTTCCGGGGGTCTCTTCTGTTCTTGCGGCGGTCGTCGTCTTCCGCGCCGCCGGCGCCTTGTCCTTCTTCTTGTCCTTCTTGTTGTTCTTCTTCTTCCGATGTTGACCCGTCGCTGTCTCTGCCCGGAATGCCTGTGCCGATCTGCGCTCGGACTTATATAGGGACATGGGGGACAGGGTCACATGCACATGTCACATGGTGACCCCGCCCCCTTGTGTTGTCACAGTCCCGGAGGATGCTGGGACTGTGACATCGCAAGGGGGCGGGGTCACCATGTGACATGAACATGTGACCCTGTCCCCCATGTCCCTATATAAGTCCGAGCGCAGATCGGCACAGGCATTCCGGGCAGAGACAGCGACGGGTCAACATCGGAAGAAGAAGAAGAACAAGAAGGACAAGAAGAAGGACAAGGCGCCGGCGGCGCGGAAGACGACGACCGCCGCAAGAACAGAAGAGACCCCCGGAAGACCCCCGAAGGCGGATCGAGACCCCCAGACGACGGCGGCGACGACGAAGAAGGTAGCCGGACTCCTCCCCTCGTGAAAGAGCTAGGTAAAAGAGCAGAAGAGAGGGGAGGAGTCCGGCGAGAAGACCCCCAAGACGGAAGAAGACCCCCGAAGGCGGATCGAGACCCCCAGACGGCGGCGACGACGAAGAAGGTAGCCGGACTCCCCTCGCTCGGTAAAAGAGCTTGGTAAATGGCGGGGGAGTCCGGCGAGAAGACCCCCAAGACGGAAGAAGACCCCCGGAGCAGTGCAATAAACTATTTTTTCAAAAGTGTGGGTGTTTTTTTTTACTTTACATTTTACACCTTAGGTGAATGGGTAGGGGTACATCGTACCCCATACTCATTCACATAGGGTGGGGGGCCGGTATCTGGGGGGCCCCTTATTAAAGGGGGCTCCCAGATTCCGATAAGCCCCCGCCCGCAGACCCCGACAACCAACGGCCAGGGTTGTCGGGAAGAGGCCCTTGTCCTCATCAACATGGGGACAAGGTGCTTTGGGGTGGGGGGGCCGCACGGCCCCCCTTTCCCCAGGGCACCCCCCATGTTGAGGGCACGCGGCCTGGTACGGCTCAGGAGGGGGGGGGGGCGCTCGTTCGTCCCCACCCCTTTCCTGGCCTGCCAGGCTGCGTGCTCGGATGAGGGTCTGACATGGATTTGGGGGGAACCCCACGCCGTTTTTTCGGCGTGGGGATTCCCTTTAAATCCATGCCAGGTCACGGAGCTAGCGCGGCGGCAGTAACTGCCTACGCTAGCTACGTAACCTGAAGTCACGTGCTAAATGAACGGACTTGCCGATGAGCGGCAAGTCCCTTCATTTCAAAAGTCCCGCGGACTTGCCCACTAACGGCGGGATTGTCCGCTGGACTTCCAAGTCCAGCGGATAATTTGAAAACAAAACCTGAAACTTTAGTCCGCCGTACTTTGGCGCCAAAAAGTCCGCCGGCGCCCACACACGAGGGGATTATCCGCTGGACTTCAGTCCAGAGGATAATCCCGCGGGATTGTCCCTTCGTGTGTACGCCGCATAAGGAGCGCTGTGCGTCCGGATGAAGAGGCTGAGAGACCAAAGGGGAACTTCCATCTGTACGGGATGGCTTTTGCTCTGAGTACTTCCAGGACCGGGCGCAGTTCCCTGCGGCGCTGCAGCGTGATGTTGAACAGGTCCTGGAAGAGGTGGAGGTCCGCGCCGTAGTGTGTTAGACGGTCGGAGAATTTCTTCTTTTAACTGGTAATCAATCACGCAGCAAACAACATCTCGGTGGGGGTCTGAGTCTTTCCCCCGTGGGCGCAGGGCTCGGTGGATGCGTTCCATCCCAATCTGAGTAGCCGGTGGTCTGTTTAGGAGATTGTTGAAGAGGTTAGTCACCTCACGTTGCAGATTCTCTGCATCAAATGATTCAGACAATCCTCTAATGCGGAGATTGTGGCGTCTTCCGCGATTGTCCAAGTCTTCCACATGGCGGTTAAGGTCCCTCAATTGCAGGGTGTGAGAGTCTAGCACTTGGCACGATCGGCGGAGCACTGAGGAGTGGGTTGATGTTACCCGTTCAACCTCCTGGACTCTCCCCGCGATTGCTTGCAGGTCCACCCGGTGGTCAGATATCGCCGCTGTGAGGGCTGCCGTGAGGGTGTCCTTGATATCTGCTGCTACCGAGTGTAGATCATGTAGGCTAGGTGGTTGCTGAGGGGTGAGGATAATCCCGCCTGCTTCTGAAG
>CM053030.1:261250920-261297529 GCA_028564925.1 Lithobates sylvaticus
GTGACGCCCGAACATCTCTTCAGTGGATCTGTTATCCAAAAAAAGTGCTGTATGACTCCCCTGAAAAAGGGTGGTCGCAGGCTTTCTGGTAAGCCTTTTATCTTACTGTGGTGATGGGTATCACGCTGTCAACCATCTGATCCATGCTTCATATTGCACATGGAAGCCCTTCCATCGAATTAGAGTCACTATTGATCTTCATATATTTGCACTGTTTTTTGCCATCACATTTGACATCTTTATTGATATTGCACTTTACAGTTCAACGCATGTTTATGCATTGTTATAGATGGATTGTCTTGCGTTTGTATTATTGCACATCAGTTACAGTGGTTATTGCACATTTGCACTTTATAGCTATCACATGCTACTCATGGTGTCATTTTATTGTATAATTTAGCGCTGCACTTTATATTTTGTATTTAAGTAAAAATTAAAGCTTTTTTCCTATGACTTTGAGTAACTTGTTTTTCTTTTCTTTTTTGTCCATTTCCTAAACTACACAGACGATTTTATTCTCATGCTACCAAGAAGCTTGTGTTTGCAATCACCAAGAATTGAACCTCTTGTTTGCAGTCACCTCATTTACAACACATTGAAATCAATAGGTTGTAGATGAGATATATGCCGACAAAAATGTAAATCACTCAGTAGCATGAGATTAAAACTGACCATGTATTTTAGGCCTGAGGCATCAACAATTATGTACAGAGAACAGAACAAAATTGAATTCAAGAATCTCAGCATGAAACTATTTTAAAAATATATCTATTAGAAGAGAAAAGTTATCTTGTAAATGAACATTCACAATCAGTAGAGACTGAAAGCCACAATGTACAGTGCATATTAACATTTTGTTCCGAGGCTCTTTCAGTGTAAATGTCTTGTCTCTTCACATTCCTATCATTGGTAGAATCAAAAGAATACTGTTAATGTATAACATTGCAATTTTTGAAAAAAAAATGCACTATTTTAAAAACTGTAATGTATGTCAAACTTGCAACTAGCATTTTTATGCTCATTTAGAAAATTATAGCAAACCCAAAGAGAACGCAGCATTTATACAGATGCTGGAATCTATAATAATTTAGTCCAGAACAAAAAGAATCCAACAATTTGTGAAGATTCTGCATTAGCACACTTGAAGTATTATGAAAACAAAGAAGCTGTCAGTGCAGGACAGGGAAGAATGCTGAGGTTTACATGGATCCACTTCTTAATCCTCATAATATGGCTATCAATAAGAGATTATTATGGACCTTACTTTATAAATCCTGGGTTTTAGCACTGTTGGGCAGTGTACAGGTAGTAAAAAAAAATCAAACAGTCTCATGTGTTTTAGTGCTTGTTTAAAGGATAACTAAACTCAAATTACTTCCTTCTGTTTTCTGCAACTACTAATGGAAATGACTAGAGAAGACATATTTGGAATCCATATCAGGAGGAAAGACCAGATTGACAACCATGGCTCCCTTCATAGATACAGTGGAAGAGTGATCATGCAGGCAGGTTCAGATTGACCTCCTGGCACAGGTGGCATGGCCATAACCACCCTGCAGGGACAGTGGAGGACAGGAGGAATGTACATTCCTCTCAGGCCTCCATACATGTCATCGGATGGGCTTCAGTCCTACTGGACGCTGCCACCTGACTGACTCCCATAGATAACTTTAGTCTGTGCAGTGCTTTTAAAAAGCACAGAACTACTACCTGAATGTTGTAGTTCTGTTGTCCACCAATGGGTGTCTCCCAGCAGCCAGCAGATCTCAGCGATTCATCTAATGCTGGCTGCTGGGAGGGTCAACCTAGCCAGTCTTGACATTTTGTGGACAGAGTGCACTTTCTTTTGATATCATACTTTCAATTTTATACTTATTTTTTTTTAGAAATTAGTGAAAAATTGTGAACATTATGAAAATAAGCAATTTTTGAATAGTTTTGACCCCATATGGGTACAGTGTTTTCCCCCTACCCCCTAGCAACAGGCATTTAGAGGTGAGTGAAAAAATTTTTTTCCAATTATTTTTTTTTTATGAATTTTAAGATATTTTTTTTTTGGTAGAAACACCACTTTAAATAGGTAATTATGCTATAAAATACTTAATACTACTACTTCTATACATGAAAACACCATTTAGGTATATCTTAGTCACATGGGGTGAACATGGCACTGCCCAGAATCAAAGGGGGCATTCTGCTGTCAGTTACAGTGGCTCAGGAGTGGCAGGACTGAAGATACTACCCCAACATTACTTTTTTTTAGAAAGGTAGACGCCCTCAAGATTTTTGCAAGGGTTACAACTTGGACTTTCAACCCCAATTTTTCAGAATGCAAATGGCAGCAAAAATAGGGAAAAAAATAAAAACAACATTTTCGACAAAATTGTAAATTCAGTGATGGCAAACACAGTGATGGCATGGTAAAAACTGCAACAAAATGTTCAGTTATCTCTCCCATACACAAGGATACAAAAATGCCTTTGTCATATGGTGGGAACATGGTAGGGCTCAAAAACAAAGAAGTACATTCAGAAGGGCAATACTGTACATTGAATTTAATGGGGCTCAGAAGTGGCAGACCCCCTGTCAGATATGAAATGACAAGGTCAGCCTCTCTTGTTTCTCCAGCTGAGGCCCCACTGAAAGTGGAACAGAAGGTCCAGAGGGGCAGGAGGAACACCAGTGCCAGCAGATGTTGATGGGGGAACTTAGAGCAGGAGATGCGGTCCCAAGGGGATTGGCAAACTAATAAATCAGTAGTGATGTTCAAGAGTCTAGCCCAGGTTAAACAGGCACTCCGATTCTGGTGTTGATTGGATGTGCGGCTTGTCAGAACTCTCAGCAGACTTGAGGCAGGAACACTCAGCTGTGCACAGAGTTGGTACAGCAGACAGCCAGGGTCAGAGACAGAATCGTGGTCACAGGAATAGCCAGGATCAACAACAGGTGGGCAGCGATATACCAGATCATGTGCAAAGCTGAAGTCAGGAACAGAGCTGGGTCAGGAATTATTGAGAGGTCAGAAGCTGAATCCAAGATCAGATCAGGAGCAAGCCAGGTCAGCAACAAGGGAATCATATAGGATAAATGCAGGGCACAGGGAACAGCTGAAGATCATTCAACACAGAACATGGGCATGAACATCCTTTAAATAGCCCCTCTGACACCAACAGGCATTGCGCATGTGTGCGGGTGTAAGTGTGCATGCTTGCATGCATGTGTGCACCTGGTAACCATTCTGTGGAAAATTCCATGCACGTGTGCATATCTGCGCACCACACATTTCACAGGGATTCCCTGACACCCCCATTGTGGCTATGTTTCAGTAATGCAAATTATATCTTTGTAATTTTGTAGTCTACTTCAAAATATTATGTTTTTTTTTTCCCGGGACTAAGGATGAGCCCGGTGTTCGATTCGAACCCATGTTCGAATCGAGCACCGGGTGTTCGCTCGCTCGGCGAGCCCAGAACTATTGGGGCCGCTCGCATCAAATTCGTGTGATGCGAGCGGCCCCGCAATGCATTGCGGCCCGCGCAGTGCAATGCTGGCTGATGATTGGCCAAGCATGCACTGTGACCCCGCATGCTTGGCCAATCACAGCGCCGGCAGCGAGGAGAGCCATAATTGGCTACAGGCAGGATGCCTGTAGCCAATTATAGCTCAGGGGCTTTAGTACACGCCCCACGGTGTAAGAGGCCGCCGCGCCGGCGGCCTCGCATATTATGTTTCAGACAGTGTCAGCGTGTCAGTGTGCTGCTGACTGCTGACAACAATATGTGCTTTATTTCTGGGGATATGTGTGTGCATGCTGTTAGAACAGCATTGCAGTATCACATCTGGGGGGTGTCTATAGGTGGCCTGTGAAGGGGGGCAGGTTTCCTGTGCTTAGAACTTTCCCTGCAAAAAAGTGTCATTTTTGCAGGAAGAAAGCTATTTAAATCACTCGCGGCTAATGAATTGATGGCTCCTGTAACACAGAGAGCTGTCATTCATTAATAAAAAACAAAAAAAAATGCGTAGGGGTCCCCCCAAATTCAATAACCAGGCCCTTCAGGTCTGGGATGGATATTAAGGGGGATCCCAGCCAAAAAAAAAAAAAAAAATGGCGTAGGGTCCCCCTCAAAATCCATACCAGACCCTTGAGGTCTGGTATGGATTTTAAGGGGAACCCTAGCCAAAAAAAATGGCGTGGGGTCCCCCTCAAAATCCATACCAGACCCTTATCCGAGCACGCAACCTGGCAGGCCGCAGGAAAAGAGGGGGGGACGAGAGCGGCCCCCCCTCTCGCCTGAACCGTACCAGGCCACATGCCCTCAACATTGGGAGGATGCTTTGGGGGTCTAAGACCCCTAAAGCACCTTGTCCCCATGTTGATGAGGACAAGGGCCTCTTCCCCACAACCCTGGCCGGTGGTTGTGGGGGTCTGCGGGCGGGGGGCTTATCGGAATCTGGAAGCCCCCTTTAACAAGGGGACCCCCAGATCCCGGCCCCCCCCCTGTGTGAAATGGTAAGGGGGTACAAAAGTACCCCTACCATTTCACCAAAAAAGTGGCAAAAATGGTAAAAATGACAGGAGACAGTCTTTGACAATTCCTTTATTAAAATCTTCTTTCTTCTTTCTTCATCCTTCGGTTTCTTCATCTTCTCCTTCCTTCATCTTCTTCCATCTTCTTCTTCCATTTTCTTCTTCCTCCGATCCGCTTCTTCTTGCGCTGGTCTTCTCGTCCTTCTCGTCCGGCATCTTCTTCCGTCGGCGTCGGTGTCGGTGTCTCTGTCTCTTCTTGGGCCGCTCCGCGCAATGGGAGGCTCCCGCTGTGTGAGGCTCCGCTCCGTCTGACAGGTCTTTTATAATGGAGGGCACCTGGTGACCCCGCCCCCTCTGACGCACAGGGACGTCATGGGGAATTCCATGATGGCTTTCCCCATGACGTCAGAGGGGGGCGGGGTCACCAGGTGCCCTCCGTTTTAAAAGACCTGTCAGATGGAGCGGAGCCTCACACAGCGGGAGCCTCCCATTGCGCGGAGCGGCCCAAGAAGACACCGACACCGACGCCGACGCCGACGGAAGAAGATGCCGGACGAGAAGGACGAGAAGACCAGCGCAAGAAGAAGCGGATCGGAGGAAGAAGAAAATGGAAGAAGAAGATGGAAGAAGATGAAGGAAGGAGAAGATGAAGAATCCGAAGGATGAAGAAAGAAGAAAGAAGATTTTAATAAAGGAATTGTCAAAGACTGTCTCCTGTCATTTTTACCATTTTTGCCACTTTTTTGGTGAAATGGTAGGGGTACTTTTGTACCCCCTTACCATTTCACACAGGGGGGGGCGGGATCTGGGGGTCCCCTTGTTAAAGGGGGCTTCCAGATTCCGATAAGCCCCCCGCCCGCAGACCCCCACAACCACCGGCCAGGGTTGTGGGGAAGAGGCCCTTGTCCTCATCAACATGGGGACAAGGTGCTTTAGGGGTCTTAGACCCCCAAAGCATCCTCCCAATGTTGAGGGCATGTGGCCTGGTACGGTTCAGGCGAGAGGGGGGGGCGCTCTCGTCCCCCCCTCTTTTCCTGCGGCCTGCCAGGTTGCGTGCTCGGATAAGGGTCTGGTATGGATTTTGAGGGGGACCCCACGCCATTTTTTTTGGCTAGGGTTCCCCTTAAAATCCATACCAGACCTCAAGGGTCTGGTATGGATTTTGAGGGGGACCCTACGCCATTTTTTTTTTTTTTTTTTGGCTGGGATCCCCCTTAATATCCATCCCAGACCTGAAGGGCCTGGTTATTGAATTTGGGGGGACCCCTACGCTTTTTTTTTTATTTTTTTTATTTTTTTTATTTTTTATCAATGACTTTTTTTTATGAATGAGTTTCAATGAATCACTGTTCTCTGTGTTACGGGATCCGTGAATTAACATTAGCCGCGAGTGATTTTAAATAGCTTTTTTACTTTCAAAAATGACACTTTGCGCAGAGACAGTTCTAAACACGGGAAACATGCGCCCCTTTACAGGCATACTATAGACACCCCCCAGGTACGAAATTTAAAGGAATATTACACTTTTATTGTTTCAATTTAAGCATTATTAAAATCACTGCTCCTGAAAAAACGGCCGTTTTTAAAAAAAAATTTTGCATTGATACATGTCCCCTGGGGCAGGACCCAGGTCCCCAAAAACTTTTTATGACATTAACATGCATATTAGCCTTTAAAATGAGCACTTTTAATTTCGAACGTTCGCATCCATTATAACTAATAGGGTTCTAAAGCTCGCACGGACTTTAGGTCCGTTCGCGGGTTCTGGTGCGAGCCGAACGGGGGGGTGTTCGGCTCATCCCTACCCGGGACTAAGAGGGCTTAAATTCGGTAATGAATTTGGACATATATATATATATTTATATATTTTTTTTATTTCCTTAGTATTTAATGAGAATAAATAGTAAACAATTAGAAAACATTCAGTTTTATGTAATTTTACCAACAAAATGTTTAAGTAATTGTCACATCCTCATAAATTAACACCATAATATAATCAACAAAGTCTGCTAATTCAAATTATATCACATAAGTGTGCCTTTTATGTAACAATATAGTAAAGCTCAAAGTAAATGTATACATTTTACTTTAGGAGAGCTTTGTTTCCTTTTGATGCTACATCACAATGTGAGCAGGAAAAAAAGTTTGCGGAAATGGTTAATGTAATATAGAGATAACATTAAGTTGTGTGTTAAGGGCACAAATTAGCATCCCCATGAATATTACCGTATATACTCGAGTATAAGCCGAGTTTTTCAGCACATTTTTTTGTGCTGAAAGTGCCCCCCTCGGCTTATACTCGAGTCAAGCACTTTTCTGCAGCAAAAAAAAAAAAATTTCCGACCCGACTTTGGGGCCCCGTATCTCGGGGCCACTTGGGTCTAGGAGTCCCAAATTTGGTGTGCCAACCCAGTGGACCTAGCACTATAACATATCCAAATGGGGTTCCTAGCACTAAGTGGCCCCGAGATACGGGGCCCCAAAGTCGGTTCGGAAAATGTCATTCTCTGCTGCAGAAAAGTGCTTGAGATTTTCTGACCCGAATTTGGGGCCCCATATCTCGGGGACACTTGGTGCTAGGAACCCAGTGGAATTAGCACTACAACATATCTAAAGATGGGGTTCCTAGCACTAAGTGACCCTGAGATACAGGGCCCCAAATCGGTCAACTGTGTCCATCTGCATGGGCACAGTGAGGCTGCAAATGGGCATCGTTGACCCTCTTTTCCACTTACAGTAGCTGCGCATTTCTCACCCTAGGCTTATACTCGAGTCAATAAGTTTTCCCAGTTGTTTGTGGTAAAATTAGGTGCCTCGGCTTATATTCGGGTCGGCTTATACTCGAGTATATACGGTACATTGGGAACAGCACTGTGTCCATTCAGTGGCTGTGTCACAATTGACTGCAAAGGGACTACCTGAACGGGGATGCATAGAACACCTCTGCTTCCCCATGCAGGGAAACACAGCCCTCACATACACCCCGGGTGTGCGAGGCCTCGGGCTTCATTCAGATGGTCTTGGAGAGCTGTCCTGCATGCAGGCTCTTTGGTTTTGTGCCTGCATCTGCCCCAGGCCATGTGCAGGCAGCTTATAGAGGTGAATGCAGGCAGAACAGCAGCATGGAACATGGATCCAAATGCAGACTTTGTGCATTTTGATCTGTGTACTTGCTCCTGTCTGCATTTCACACAGCCAGGGGCAGATGCAGGTGCAAAAACAAAGAGTGCCCCCCCTCCTGAGCTGTACCAGGCCACATGCCCTCAACATAAGGGGGTGCTTTGAGGAAAGGGGGACCCTGCGGCCCCCCCCCACCCCAAGGCACCTTGTCCCCATGTTGATGAGGACAAGGGCATCTTCCCGACAACCCTGGCCGTTGGTTGCCGGGGTCTGCGGGCGGTGGCCTTATCAGAATCCAGGAGCCCCCTTTAATAAGGGAGCCCCCGGATACCGGCCCCCCACCCTATGTGAATGAGTATGGGGTACGATGTACCCCTACCCATTCACCTGGTGAAAAAAGTGTAAATAAAAAACACAACACAAGTTTTTAAAATACTTTATTAGACAGCTCCGGGGGTCTTCTTCCGTCTTGGGGGTCTTCTCGCCTGACTCCTCCGCTATCTTCTGCTAGCTCTTTTACTAGCGGAGGAGCCCGGCTTTCTCCTTCGTCGCTGCCGCCGTCTGGGGGTCTTGTCCCGCTCTTCTGTTTTTCTTGCCGGGCCTCCGCTTTCTTCTTGCAGCTCTTTTACTAGCGGTGGCCCGGTCTTCTGTCGCCGTTGCTGTCGATGTCACCGCCACCTTCTGCTTCTGCTTCTGCTGCTTCTTCTTCTTTCTTCATCCGATGTTGACACGACACTGTCTCCACTTGTATTGGCCGAGATGTGTTGAGCGGCCACTTATATAGGGACAAGGGGCGGGGTCACCAGCTCATGTCACATGGTGAACCCACCCCCTTATGATGTCACAGTCCCGGAGGATGACTCTAATTACAGAGGAGAGAGAGCAGCAGAGCCCCTCCTCATTGTACACCAGACAGAGGACACTGACAGTGGGAGCAGCATATTTATCCTTTGGAAACATTCTGGGAGCTTCACGGATGGAATCTCCACACAGCACCTTAATCCCCTCATAAGCTTTATCTGACCCCTGGACTGAAAAGCTGCGGGTCCAACAGCTCTGGTGAGTGGGGTTACCAGAGGGGACCGTTGCTCTAAGGATCCTGCTTTCTCGTCCTATTTGAATGCACTTAGCACTTTATATCATTGGCTTATATGATATATGTTTATTCTCTGATATTTATTTGCTACGTATTTAGCACTTTCTATTGCATATAGCACTTTATGCGATTTATGATTGGCACTTTATTTTACTTTTTTGCCACGTATTTAGCACTTTATATTGCATATAGCACTTTATGTGATTTATGATTGGCACTTTACTTTATTTATTAGCACCATATCCGCTAGCGCAGTTTACATATACAGGGGGTCCCCGGGTTACGAACAAGATAGGGACTGTAGGTTTGTTCTTAAGTCGAATTTGTTTGTAAGTCGGAACAGTACCTTTTTTAAGTGCAAATCCAGTCTTTTTTTTTTTTTTGTATATTTTTTTTTCTTATTTTTTACTTTTTTAAAAATTATTTTATTATTTTAATTTTTTATTTTATTAATTTAATTATTATTTCTTATTTATTTTTTATTTTTTCAAATTTTTTTTCACTTAACTTTATTGCTATAACACAGGAGAAAACAATTCCCTGTGTGATAGCAATTGGAGGTGACAGGTTCTCTTTATTGACCCTGTCATCTCCAAAACAGCTCTCCCCTCTCACTGCTTACGTCGGTGGCAGCATGGACAGGTGACATGGAACAGACAGAGAAGGTATGTGGAGGGGAGAGGGGAGGACACACTGTATAAAGTACAGTACAGGCATATTAAAATACGCTGGGCAGCTTACCTGGGATAGATGGTGGAAGCAGCAGTGTCTGCAATGTGAGTTCAGGCAGGCCGGCCGCGGTGCACCTCCGCGGGGCAGCGGGTCGCAGGAAAGACCGGGGGCTCTGGAGGCTTCACTAGGTCGCACTAGGCCGCACTAAGCCGCGGCCTTGACGGGCAATTTTAGTGGCCTGGCAGGCCACCGGACTGTACCAGGCCTGTGTATGGGCAGGTAGAATGAAGAGGGGGGGCTCCTTAACGTTGTAGCCAGGCCAGGAACAACTCAATGTCTCACTCCAGCAAGGCATCTGCCAGCAGTGAAATCACTCAGGCCCCGTTCGTAAGTAGGGGGCGTTCGTAACTCGGATGTTCGTAAGTCGGGGACCCCCTGTATATTGTATGTCATCCATTTTTAAGGTCTATACCTTTGAAAACAGCAGCAGTGGATCTTCATATATTGGTTTATTTTATTGCACTTTATTGCCTCTGGCTACCATAGTGATCAGTCACTGTGAAGCCCGCCCATGTGTTTCTCTGTCTGTGAATAGAAGCCGAAAGATACATTGTTTTTTTCTCTGCAAGGAGAGAGAAAGATACAAACAAGTGTGTGTGTAGCACTAGTATCCTTGTCTACTAATGTGTATTAGCATTTATAATGGAAGTCTATGGACATTTCTATGGCTTAGTGTTTAGCCCCATCTAGCGGCTTAAATGAGTTTTGCTTTTACAAAGCACTGAACTATTTACAGGAAGTGACTGTTATTTACACTGGAGAGTTGACCTTTTTACCCAGGATGCCGGGTGACCTACCCATGGACACCCTCTCTGACAGTGCATGCTGGGTAGGACATAAAAGGATCCCGAGTGGCCATTTTATCTCTCTTCGGGATGCATGGCCTGCCTGTGAGGATCTGTGAGGAGTAGACATGGGAACTGACAAAAAATGTGTTTCGTTTCGTCCCGTTCCGTATATAAAAAAATTTGTAATTCGTGTACCAAATTCCGTTCGAATTCGTACGAAATACGTATTTCGTACGAATCGTAATTTTTTTTTGAATCGTTAGTAAAGTTACGAATCGTTACGAATCGTTAACGCGGCTAATGAATTGTCGGTTCTCGTAACACAGAGAACAATTCGAATCCAACTACAAATGTCGAATTTCAATTTCAAGTTACGAATCGTTACGAATCGTTACGAATCGTTAATAAATCCAACTACAAATATCGAATTTCAACTAATATGAAAGAAATTATAATAGCGGATATAACGAATACTTCGAATGAATTCGAGATTCATTATATCTAATATAGAGAACTGTTCCTGCACAAAGTGTCATTTTTGCAGGAAAAAAAGCTATTTGAAATTACTCGCGGCTAATGAAATGTCGGCTCCGTAACACAGAGAACAGTCATTCATTGATATAAAAAAAAAAAAAGCGTAGGGGTCCCCCCAAATTCAATAACCAGGCCCTTCAGGTCTGGGATGGATTTTTAAGGAGAACCCCGGCCAAAAAAAAAAAAAAAATGGCGTGGGGTCCCCCTCAAAATCTATACCAGACCCTTATCCAAGCAAGCAACCTGGCAGGCCACCTGAACCGTACCAGGCCACATGCCCTCAACATTGGGAGGGTGCATTGGGGGTCTGAGACCCCCAAAGCACCTTGTCCCCATGTTGATGAGGACAAGGGCCTCATCCCTACAACCCTGGCCGGTGGTTGTGGGGGTCTGCGGGCGGGGGGCTTATCGTAATCTGGAAGCCCCCTTTAACAAGGGGACCCCCAGATCCCGCCCCCCCCTGTGTGAAATGGTAAGGGGGTACTACCCTACCATTTCACCAAAAAAGTGTCAAAAATTGTAAAAATGACAGGAGACGGTCTTTGACAATTCCTTTATTAAAATCTTCTTTCTTCTGGTCTTCCTTCTTCCTTTCTTCATCCTTCGGTTTCTTCATCTTCTCCTTCCGGCATCTTCTTCCATCTTCTTCTTCCTCCAATCCACTTCTTCTTGCGCCGGTCTTCTCATCCTTCTCGTCCGGCATCTTCTTTCATCGTGTCGGCGTCTCTTCTCGGGCCGCTCCTCGCAATGGGAGGCTCCCGCTGTGTGAGGCTTCGCTCCGGCTGACAGGTCTTTTATAACGGAGGGCACCTGGTGACCCCGCCCCCCTCTGATGCACGGAGACGTCATGGGGACTTCCCTATGGCTTTCCCCATGACGTCAGGAGGGTGGGGTCACCAGGTGCTCTCCGTTATAAAAGACCTGTCAGACGGAGCAAAGCCTCACACAGCGGGAGCCTCCCATTGCGAGGAGAGGCCTGATAGAAGAACAGATGCTGACGCCATGGAAGAAGGTGCCGGACGAGAAGACCGGCGCAAGAAGAAGCGGATCGGAGGAAGAAGAAGATGAAAGAAGATGCCGGAAGGAGAAGATGAAGAAACCGAAGGATGAAGAAAGGAAGAAGGAAGACCAGAAGAAAGAAGATTTTTAATAAAGGAATTGTCAAAGACCGTCTCCTGTCATTTTTACCATTTTTGTAACCTTTTTTGGTGAAATGGTAGGGGTACTTTTGTACCCTCTTACCATTTCACACAGGGGGGGGGATGGGATCTGGGGGTCCCCTTGTTAAAGGGGGCTTCCAGATTCCGATAAGCCCCCCGCCCGTAGACCCCCACAACCACCGGCCAGGGTTGTGGGGATGAGGCCCTTGTCCTCATCAACATCCTCCCAATGTTGAGGGCATGTGGCCTGGTATGGTTCAGGCAGGAGGGGGGCCGCTCTCGTCCCCCTCTTTTCCTGCGGCCTGCCAGGTTGCGTGCTCGGATAAAGGGTCTGGTATGGATTTTGAGGGGGACCCCACGCCATTTTTTTTTTTGGCCGGGGTTCCCCTTAAAATCCATCCCAGACCTGAAGGGCCTGGTTATTGAATTTGGGGGGACCCCTACGCTTTTTTTTTATATCAATGACCGGCTGTTCTCTGTGTTACGGAGCCGACAATTCATTTGCCGGCAATAGCCGCGAGTGATTTAAAATAGCTTTTTTTCCTGCAAAAATGACACTTTGAATTCGAATGACATTCTAAATCATTCGTTATATCCGTTATAATAATTTCTTTCAAATTAGTTGAAATTCGATATTGGTAGTTGGATTCGAATAAATTGGAGCTGAAATTCGTAAACGGAATTTCTCCTGCAAAAATGACACTTTGTCATTCGAATCATTTGAATTCATTCGAATTCATTTGTTATATCCGCTATAATAATTTCTTTCATATTAGTTGAAATTCGATATTTGGTAGTCGGATTCGAATAAATTTGGCGACGAAATTCGTAAACGGAATTTCGTATTCCGTACGGAATTCGTATTAGAAAAAATTCGTACTACGGATTCGGAAATTCGTACGAATTTCGAAAAATTCGTACGAATTACGAATTCGTACGAAACTAATCGCACATGTCTAGTGAGGAGGCCTTCCAGAAGAAGCGGCCTGCAGCCATTGCAAAACGCATCTTCGATCCATTGTGTGAGTGACCTGACGGTGCCAGAGACAGTGAGTAGATTGGAAAGACCCAGAGACACTAGTTGAGCATCGGAGGACCAGATTCACTCAGCGGAGTGGAGCAGAGTGACGGAGCCGGCTGACAGAGAAGCAAGCTGCAAACACTGGACCAAAGTTACCATACCGAGCTTTTGATCCAGTTGGTCAGCGGGTTGCGGCCCACAGTTTACTAAACTTTGCACCTAGTCAGACTTATATACAGGCCTCGCTAGGATCCATAGTCCTACCGAGGAGGAGTATAGCAACTGACACTAGGCAGCCATAAGGCCTACTTACTATCGCATCTCAAGTATTGTATTATAGTTACGGAATAAACACTAGGATCACTCAACTTTAATTACTTTAACCCTTGGATTACAAATTATAAGGAATTATCATTGCTAGGGAAGACTAAAGACTACTTTAAGTGAGATCTCACACATAGCTATAAAAAGTAAAGTATAAATGTAATTATATTGTTTATAATTGTTATATCAAAAGTCATTGTTCTGTCATTCTGATGACAATTATTGTAACCACCTGTTTGCCAATACTTATAGTAAAATATACTTTGGTTAAGTACCCCATTGTGTGGAGTATTGTTTTCTCCCAGCAGGTGGAGCCAGTGGATCCTGAAGTGACAATACAGGTATATTGTGTTATATTGTATTGCACCACAGCTGTGTCAAGGGGACTGAGTCAAGTTAGTGGGGTTTATTAGCAGCGCAGGCCCAAATCAAACCAGCAGCTCCTTCGGGGGTCAGGGCTAGACGTGTAAAAAAAAAAAATAATAATAAATAAAATGGGTTTGATCTAGTTCAGTGACAGGGTTAGTGTTTGGGTCAAGTAAGGGTCAAGGGTCAACAGTCATAGTCAATAAATTTTCAACAGAATTTTTTTTAAACTTTTTTATTTAATAGTTTAAGTGTCAGTTAGTGTTAATGTCAGTGAATTTTACTACACGTACAGACAACAAATAACCTGCCTTTTAAGTGATATCACTGCAATTATCAGAAGCAGGAGAATTTATTTTGGGCTGTTATTTGGTGGTAGGTTATGGTAGTAACAAGAAATATACAGCTAAATTAAAAATAATATATATACATTTTGAGACAGCTTTCCTTTGATAATAAAAAAAAAAAAAAAAAAAAAAAAAAAGAAAAACAGGAGATATCCATTATCATTTAACACCAAATGAAAGCTCAATTTGTCCTGGAAAAAAAACAAGGTACAATCCACCTGGATGCACAAAGTAGTTGTGGCTATATGAATGGTTTTACATCAAAATGTCAAAATTGTGCTTAGGCATTAACATTTGTTTTACCCTTAGGTCCGAAGGGGTTCAAATATTATATGTACAAGACTCAATTCATAAAGCTTTAACCCAAGTTTATTTTTTTTATTTTTTTTAGCCACGTAATGATTATTTTAAAATCTCTTTGGATTTCACTGAAAATAGCTGTCACTTCTTTAAAAAGTATCCATATCCTCCTGGTGTGTTACCTTTGGAAATTAAGCATGTACTGTATATTTATTATCTATAATATTCTAAGTTTCTTTTTAATGAATTCTGTGAATGTTACAAATGCCATTGTACAGTACATACTTTTAGTGAATACATTTTTATAAATTTGTCTCAGGTGCGTGTGTGTGCAAGGCCACAGATGCATTTTATTTCTGGGGGGTTCATCTTGCACCTAAGTCATGTTTTTGCATCCCCCCTACTGTTCCCCCTTAAGCTGACAAGGCAGCAGACAAGGGCACCTGGCTGTCCCACTTGATGGGCAAGTAACACCCACCAAATGTGCGGTGAAGTGGTGCAGAGTTTTAGGTGCTTATATTATTGCCTCCCCACTGCCTGTCTAACATCCTTTGAAGAGTGATTCATCACAGAACACTCGTCATGAGGGAACTGCAAGTGTAAATGAGCCCTTACTGTGCAACATGAGCAGAAGCCCATTCAGTATTTTGCCAGCAAACATTTGCAGACCCGTGTTGGAACTTTGGGCTGGTGTCTAAGGTCTTTAGGTATCCTCTGATCTTTTCCATTTTTTTTTTAACCTGGACAGACTCAGAGGTAGGCAGATGTAAACAGATAGAAGTTCATTTACATCCTCCTGCCCATAGATCTGCATGGAGCTGTTGATCAGCTCTACCAAAAAAACTGACAGGAGAACCTCATCAGAAAGCCTGTGTGAAAAGGTTCTAAGGCTGCATTCATACTGGCCTTTAACCTCACTGCAAATCAAGGTGGCAAGAATGTGGATACCAAGCTTAACTTGCATCAAGTGTGCATTATAGGGCCTTACTACACAAGAAAAAAAAAGTAAAGGATCAGTGACAAAGTTAGGAAGAACAGGGAGATGGTGAGAAGGAGGAAATGAAATCTGAATGGACATCAGCATGGTGCAGTTTCCATGGGACGCACGCTAATACATAGTTTCAGCTGCAAACAACTTCCTAAGATTTTCTCTTTTTATCGCAAAAGACTGAAAGGTTTAAACCAGTCAGTTTACAATATAATTTTTTTTTTTGTTGGCATTCTGCATATTACCAGATCATCAAAGGTACTGATGGGAATAATTATCTAAGTTATAAGATAAAGAATATCAAACAGTTGCGTTTCATCCTGTGTGTTCAGCTATTTGGCTTTTTCTATGGCTTTGAGCCTTTCCACTTTTTTTGGCTGTTACAAGTTATATATTTTGTGAAGTTCACACTGCTAATACATGAATTTTAGTGCTGCTAGTTGTCAGGGCATAGATATGTAAACAACCATAAGCTGTGTTTTATCCAGATGCATCATTACCTAAAGCTAGAAAATTGTGAGTCTTAGGCTGGACCTGATTTTTTTTTTTGGAGCTTTTGCTACAAATATAAAATGATATATTTTGTCAATCTTCTATTCCCTGATGTCATAAATGCAAGTGAATATTATGACTACAAGGATGCTAACAGATCAGCAACATGGCTGATTCATATTTAACAGTGTAATACTTTGCTACATTTGTCTCTGGCGTGTTTTTAATGATTCTTTTCCATGGTATTAATTTTGTTCAGTGTGGTCTTATCGCTAACATCTGGATTTGTATTGACATGTTCCTAGTAAAGTGCCTGGAAGTGTTCTCTATCTAAACTGTACAATATATGATTCTGCTCTTTGAAAGTATAGGCTTTTATTATTTCCCTGGGAGGTAATGGATCAAGAAGGAAATAATGTGATATCCAGCTGCAGTCTAAGCAGTCAAAGATCATTGACTTTTGATTTAAGGTCACCAGTATGATAAACATCTGAAATTAAGTTATTTTATTAAAAACACAAACCTCACATTATCATTGATGTTGATACTCTCTAATTTCAATATTTTTATATCTCCAGCATTATAATATTATGTTGGTATATTATGTTGTATTACAAAATTCTGAGCCAGAAAGATTGTGTTAGGCTAAATTCACCTTTAGTAGCATGTTATACTCATATGCAGGGTGTAACGTGTAACATGCTACTAAACCAGCAGACCCCCCCCCCCCCCAGATCCCTCATTGTGACAGCGGGTGGGGGTTCCTCTCTCCGCCCCTGCAGCAGTGCAAGATGGCACTCGTAGTTCATTCATTCACAGAAGTCTGTCGAAAAGTTTTTATTTCAGAAAATGCAGTAATCATACAAACATGAAACGTTAGAACATATCAACCATAACACGTAAGATGAGGTCTCATAACATGGCAATACAATAGAGGACATCTAAGCACCCGACAGTGTTAGATCCTATAAGAGTATCAGCTATCCTTAAGTTAGATATAGGGTTAGAATTACTCAAAAGAGTGGGCTAGGGTCCAGTGCCCCCCACCAGACACCCCTAACGGGAACACGCTGTGCCGGACGGGGAGACCTCGACCCCACCCAACCTCCGAAGCCCTATAATCAGGCAGAGACATAACCTAGGTCTGAGATAAAAAAAAAAAAAACTACGTATTGCTAGGAACATGAGTCCAATTAGCATAAAGCGTGGTACGAATGATGACGATTCTGCCAAATGTGAAAAATTTTGAGACCTCTTGTCTAATATAGCTATGGTCAGAGGAAAGAAAAGGGAAACATAAAAGGAAAAGTAGGAAAGCTCAGAATGAGCAGAAGAGAGAGAGAGAGGAAGAAGAGCAACGCCTAAGACACATGGGTTGCATTGTTCCTGCCTTGTGGGGGGACCAAGGAGACCCCTGTCAGTTGGGCCCAGGGTTCCCACACCAAGTCAAATTTTTCAGTCGTATTTAACAGTATACTAGATAGCTTTTCTTGCGACATAATCCAGGAAATCTTCCGTTTAGCAGCAGAGAACGAAACCGTCGTTTTTTTCCAAGCCCTAGCAATAGTGAGCTTGGCCCCTAATAAGATAAAGTGGGCTAGTTTCCTAGAGGGTTTAGAGAGCAATGGTATTTGATCATTTAAGAGAGCAATCATAGGGGTCCTGGGAATCCGACTTCCAACCATCTGGTCAATTACTTTGAAGATACGTTTCCAAAAGGGGCGTATTCGTGGGCATTCCCACCATATGTGGGCCATTGTGCCAATGTGTTTACATCCCCTGAAGCACGTGGGGTCCGCCGTCGGGAAGATGGAGGCTAGTCTAGAAGGGGTGTAATACCACCGCATGAGTACTTTAAGGCTAGCTTCCATGAGTGCCGTATTGAGGATCCCTTTCATAGAAGTAAAGGAAGCTGTTTGCCATTTGTTCAGCTCCCACTGGAAATTAAAGTCGGATTCCCAGGCATGCATATGAGCTTCCTTGGATTGTGAGGAGATAAGTGACATGTAGATAATTGATATCCCACCCCTCTGGTCCATGGCTTGCCCACACCATACTTCGTAATCAGTAAACTTTGGGGGTAGAGGTTTGTCCTTCCATAGGGAGTGGAGAAAGTGGACAATTTGTTGAGACCTATAAAGTTCCGAACTAGGTAAGTCCAATTTGTGTATACAGTGGCTGAGGGAAAAAGGGCCCGCCACCGTGAAGTATTGTCCAATTCGGTACAGTCCTTTATCCATCCACCATTTGAAGGCCAGGGCATCTTTCCCAGGGGGAAAAATGGGATTATTAAAGAGGTGAGAAAGGGGTTTGTATGAGGAGACCAAAGTGTCTAATGTCCGCAGTTTATCCCAGAGGGCGAGGGAGTGAGATAAAGTAGGGGCCAGTATTGAAGGTCTATCTTTCGGAGGGTGCCATAAAAGGTTATCTAGCGTGAAATTGGGTGTAGCTATCTTTTCTATGTTCACCCAGTCCGGATTTTCAGATGCAGAGTAAATGACTGACAATTGAGCTAGCCGTGCAGCCTGGTAATATTTAAACAAATGAGTCAAACCCAATCCTCCTTTTGTCCTATGTAAATATAGCACTCTTTGAGCTATTCTGTACCCCGCCTTCCCCCATACAAATTTCAGTACCTTACTTTGAAACGCTTTAACGTGGTCTTTCCTTATGGGTACTGGAAGCGAGCGGAACAGATATAACAGCCTAGGGAGTAGTGTCATTTTTATTGAGTTCAGTCTTCCCAACCATGAGAGGTTGTGTTTAGACCAGGCTGTCATATCTGTTTCTAGCTTTCTGTACATGGGGGGATAGTTGTAGGCATATAGGGACTCAGTTTTGGACGTTAGATTAACCCCCAGGTACCTGATGGAGGAATCACTCCAAGCAAATTTAAAGGAGCTTTTTAAAAGGTCCACTGTTTCTGACCTAAGGGAGATATTCATGGCTAGGGATTTAGAGTAGTTCACTTTCAGGCCCGAGACCACAGAGAAATCCTCTAGGATTTTGCAGATGTTCGGAAGGGAGGTTACAGGAGTGGTGACGAATAGTAGAATGTCGTCTGCAAATAATCCACATTTGTGTGTTTGGGATCCGCATGTGACCCCTTGGATATTTGGATTCTGACGAATAGCTATAGCCAGAGTTTCAATAGCTATCGCAAAAATGAGAGGTGATAAAGGGCAGCCTTGCCTCGTCCCTGTCTGTATAGGAATAGATTTGGAAAGGAACCCTTGGATCCTGATATGGGCTGTAGGGTTAGAGTAAAGTGCATGCATAAGTCCCAGGAAACGTGTGCCGAAGCCCCAGCGTTCTAGTATAGCAAAGAGGTAAGACCAGGAGACCGAGTCAAAGGCCTTGCTAAGGTCCAGTGACAGCAGCATCCCCTGTTGCTCGGGGCCTCCCAGCCAGTTTGTTTGCAAAATAGAGATTATGTCTATTGCCCGTCTTACCTGATCTGGACCTTGCCTACCAGGGATAAACCCTACCTGGTCTCTATGAATATACTTACTAACAAAGGATGCTAGGCGGGTAGCTAACATTTTAGTTAAAATTTTCAAATCGTTATTGATCAGGGATATAGGGCGATAATTACCAATTTCTTCCGGGTTTTTGTCTGGCTTGGGAATAACTGTAATAAACGCTGTGTTGAGCTGCGGGTCGAGAGGGTCCCCCTTCGCTTTAGAGTTTAGGAATTGTGTTAAATGCGGTACAAGAGTGTCGGTAAACGTTCTGTAATACGGAGTCGGGAGACCATCAGGGCCCGGAGCTGAACCCAATTTCATGCTTTTAATCGCATCTGCCACCTCCCCCTCTGTGAAGGGGGCTTCCATTTCCTCTCTATGTTCGGGCGACAAAGCCGGAATGGGAAGATCCTCTAGGAACTTGTTTAGGGCTGCATCTGTCCCTGTTGTGTGCTGGCTGTAGAGAGTAGCATAAAACGATTGGAAAGCATCCAGAATTTTTGAGGGGCTAGAGGTGGTGCCAAGTCCAGGAACTCGGATTTTAGGCAAGGTATAGGATCTGAATTTGGGCGTTAGCTTAGATGCTAGCATTGTCCCCATCTTATCTCCGTGGGAATAAAATTTGTTCCCACTCCATCTAATCTGTTTTTCTGCTTTGACTGTGAGTGCTAAATTAAGTTCTAACCTGATTTTGTCCAACTGTATCGCCGTAGCGGGGGACGGATCCTTTTTATGTTGAGCTTTTAATCGTGCATACAAGCCTTCCAGCCTATCTATGTCTACCTTCCTTTCTCGCTTAAGTTGAGCAGATAACTTGATGAATTCTCCTCTAATAAAGGCCTTGTGAGCTGCCCATAGAGTTTCTGCTTTTACTCCCCCTACTTTGTTAAGCAAAAAGTATTCCTTTAGTGCCTTATCTAGCATGGTTACATGGACCGGGTTCGAGAGGATAGATTCATTCAGCCTCCATTGTCTCTGGCTCGGCCTTGAGATTTGGGTTTTTATGGACATGATCACCAGCGAGTGATCTGACAGTACCGTATCCCTAATAGAGGATTTTTCAATTAAGTGGATAGAACGGATTGGGACCAATAGGTGGTCAATGCGGGCATACGAGTTGTGCGGGTGCGAGAAGTGCGTGTAGTCACGCTTGGAGGGATTAAGTTCTCTCCAAACATCAGACAGGCCTTGCGCATGTATTAGTTTTGCTATTCTTAGGCTCTCCTTAGTAGGCCTTGTTAGTTGGGAGGACGGAGGTTTAGTTCTGTCTAGGCCCTGGTCAAATGCTGTGTTAGAGTCCCCTCCAAAGATGACTGTACCTTCTAACATGGGAGCTAGAGTTTTGAAAAGCTCTTTAAAAAAGGCAGTTTGGCCCTTGTTGGGGGCGTAGTATGAGATCAGGGAGTATAAATGCCCTTCTATGGTCCCCTTTACAAGAATGAATCTGCCCTCCGTGTCCTTTATGTCTGCTATCCAGGTGAAATTACAGGATTTTGCAAATAATACACCTACCCCTTTGGTCTTGTTGGAAGCGCTGGCCAAATAGAAGTTAGGGAAGTGGGAGTGGAGGAAGTTGGGACTGTACCGAATCGGGAAATGGGTCTCTTGAATCAGTACTATGTCTAAGTTGGAAGATTTATAGGCATTAAACAACTTTTTGCGTTTAAGAGGGGAATTCAAGCCCTGCGTATTGTGTGTGGCGACCTTTAGAGATTTCTTAGTCTGATCAGCCATGGATCCAGAGGAGAGAGAAGCTACAAAATCCACTGTCACTTACCGGTGTGTCCCTATGTGGTCCAAGGCTGGTGGTAAATCTGGCGGTGGAGGAGTCCCTGGAGCATTCAGTCAAGAAATCCATACAGGAAGTGCGTTCTGTAAAAAATAATGATGTTAGGCGTTGCTCAAGACAGGAAAGAGAAGAAAAGAAAAGGAAGAGAAGAGGGAAAGAGAAAGGAAGCCTTTTCCCTCGGTGGGTAGAGAAGCCCAGCGGGGGAGAAAGATTCCTAGGGTACATCTCACATGAATTGTGAGATAAACTCAAGTAGGTAATAACTCCAGGTAATGTACCTTGGAGATCCTATCCCTCAAAGACCAGTTGGAGGTCAAGGGATAGGCGGAGGCACATGGGTGCCACCCCAGACCAGGGGACCATGTAGAACCAAAAATAGGAGCTCTGGGAGCTACCTGAACTAAATAGTAAACCAGAAAACGGTACAAAAACTATAACGATGAGTAATGAGAAGGAAAAATTGCAAGGGAGTGGGCTAGGATATCCCCCTCCCCCCGCCTGCAGTGACGTCCCCCCACCCTCCTACGCTCGCAGCGCCCAATGCAGGAGCATATAAAATGTGGACCCAAGCTTATCAACCCAAAAAAGAGATGAGAGTTCCCATCTGAAGTACTGTAGGATCGAGTCGGCAGTCCATGTCGTCGGGCAGCGGGTGCAGTCTTTATCGGCTCATTTCAGAGGAGGAGAAAGAAAAAAAAAAAAAAAAAAAGTTCGGGGGGGGGGGGAAAGAAAACAAAAAAAAAAAAAAAGGCAAAAGGGGGAGTAACATGGATGTAAGGGCATCATGTGTTTTGAAGGTCAAGAGGATAGATCTTCAGTCGTTCAGGGAGGACCTTTGTGCGATGATCTCCGGGTTTTGGACTTGTTCCAAAGTGGGTCTTGTGGGCTATTTGGTGGTGGGCGTTTGTTTGATCCCGCAGACGAAGTGGCAGTTTCCATGTCTGTCTCTTGAGAAATCAGCTTGAGATTAAGCAGCAGTTGTTCACCTGAGGAAAAAGTGGAGAAGGCGTGATTCTGACCTTTATAAGTGAATTTAACCGCAAAGGGAAAGGCCCATTTGTATTTAACTTCTTTCTGGGTTAGAGCAGCCAGCAACGGTTTGACATTTCTTCTGCGTTGAATAGTTGAGGGGGAAAGGTCGGCAAAGATTTGTACTGGGTGTCCCTGGCAGGTTATTTGGGACATCATGCGTGCTTGTTTCATCACTGCCTCCTTGACAGCATAAAAGTGTGGTTTCGCAATAATGTCCCTGGGGGAGCCATCCTTCCTCATAGGACCCAACGCTCTATGAGCTCTGTCCAGCTCCAAACGGGGAGTAGGGATATTGGGGATCAGTGAACGCAGGAGATCCTGCGTGGCCGTCTCTACATCCAATATTGATTCAGGGAGACCCCTGATCCGAAAGTTGTACCTCCTGGATCTGTTCTCAAGGTCATCGATGCGTGAATTGGCTGTGTCCAATTGATCATGGAGAGTTTGGATGAGGTCAGAGTTCTGATAGGTAACCGCTGCAGTTTGATCGAGTTTACATTCGATGGAGTCCATTCTGGATCCCATATTCTGCAGATCAGCCTTAATTTCTCGGGTTATGGTAGCTGCTGTAGTGGCCAGGCCCCTTTCTAGGAGGTCGGACAGCCGAAGAAATAGGTCATCAGAGGCACAAGAATGGACTGGGCCTGTGGGGCCATGAGGGGAAAAGCCTGTGTGGAGGGAGTCTGCAGGCCCAGCTTGGGGGAAGGCCTGTCCTCTGAATGAATGGCTGAGGAGGGATTCAGTGGATGCAGGGGACGGAGTATAGGGCTGCTGATCATAGCCCTGGAAGCCAGGAGAGTAAGTGAGGGCAGGGGCCATGACTTGCCTGTCATCCAGATTCCTGTCAGCGTTTGGCGCCTGAGGCTGAGGAGATGCTGCGGCCGCGGCGGCCATCTTGGTACACCCGAGCGGGGTGGAGATCCGGAATTCGGGCCCTAAATCCCTCCGAACGGAGGATCGATGCATATGGCGATATTCGCCGGTGCTGCGGGACTCTGGTGCTGGTGTTCGAGGTGCGGGAGTGCTGTGGTCAGGTGCTGTGAGCGCCGGTGGTCTGGGGTGGCGCGGAGCTCCGAGTCAAGCGGCCATCTCGGAACTCTCGCGCATGCGCACCGCATGCGCAGTGGGTGCCCGGGTTCCCACATTAAGAATGCCGGCGTCGTGAGCGGAGCGGGGAACGAGGGGGGGTCTCGTTCCCCCGCATCGCTGGACCCCGGAACAGGTAAGTGTCCGATTATTAAAAGTCAGCAGCTGCAGTATTTGTAGCTGCTGACTTTTAATTTTTTTTTTTTGCCCGGCCCTCCACTTTAATGCATTCTATGCATTGAGGTAAAAAAAATAAAACAACCTTCTGCATGTAGTCTCCCTCCAGCCCACCCTTATACTTATGTGAGCCCAATCTTGATCCAGTGATGTGCACGAGAGAAGAGGCTCTCGTCCTCTTCATTGGCTCAGAGACAGCAGCAGAAGCCATTGGCTCCTGCTTCTGTTAATCACAGCCAGTGATGAGGGATCAGGGAGAGGGCCTGAGCCCTGCTGTCTGTGTCAATAGACTCAAAAAGCGAGGCTCTGGAGTGAGCCCACATTAGTGCCCCATAGCAAGCCGCTTGCTATGGTGATGCTCGGCAGGGGAAGGAGTCATAAGTGCCAGCAGGGGAGCCAAGGAGGATGCACAGAGCAGGTAAGAATGACATGTTTGTTATTTTAAAGAATTTTTTTTTACATTTGCATTTAGAATCAGTTTAACATATAACTACCCTGTCTACATTTTTTTTTTTTGTTCCATAAAGTTTTATTGAAAGAATTTAAAATCACAATACAACATTTCTCACTCAAGACGAATCATAATGTAAAACAAGGGATACTAAATACCAGTATTGATTTCTTGTCATCTGGATGTATGAAATATCTACATTTAAACAGTGCTGTCCATTAATTTTAACATGATGTACAACATTGTCCTTTCTACTAGAATAAGAAGAGATGGCCACCAGAGAGGACCATATATATGTTGTCAACATCCCAGATAGTTAATAGGAACAGAGTGTTAAAGTGAACTTTAACCCTTTCACTGCCAGGTCCGTACGGACCTAAAAAGTGCCTGCAGGTGGCCAGGTCTTTACACTGTGAGGACCTAATTTCTCCTTCTCCTATAAGCGTATGGTCACTTCAATGACCATAAGCTTATATCAGAATTGTTCAGCAGACTCTCCCTGCACTGATCTCCAGAGATCTGTCAGGCTGGAGAGCATGGTGGGGGTGGGGGCAGTGGGGTAAAGTTGGGGGGGCTTGGTATACTTGTGTTTACCAAGCCCCCCTGTACTATAGTGGCTATAGGCAGCGGTCGTCCCTATATCCACTGACAGCTGATACATAGTAAACCGTGTGTGTTACTATGTATTAGACTGTCATTTTCTGAATGAATGAGAAATCTCTTTACAGATTACTCATTCATTCAAGTAAAGTTATTCAGTCCCTTTCTCTGTCTCAAAAAAAAAAAAGAGATATGGGTGTCTGTTTAGACCTCTGATATCTCACCAAAAAAAATAAAAAAAAAAAAAAATGTAAAAAAAAAAAAATAAAAAAACACAAACATAGTAAGACCCCCAGGTCCGCCCACACTCACCCCTCCACGGTGACTGTTCCCCGCCCTCACCCCTCCATGATGATGGTCGTCCCCCTGCACTTACCCCTCCACGGCTTCTTTGGCTTCTCCTCCCGGCCAACCTGATCCATCCTGATTGGCAGGAGAAGCTGGAAGACAATAGCGAATATTAATTTGCTATTGTCACAAGTGGGTGAGTTCAGGGTGCAATGCTCTGCACCCCAAGCCCAACCCTTTTAAAGCCAATTAGAGCCTCAGGTTCTAATCATGTGGCTTGGAAAAAAAAACTCATACGCCCCTAATGGACCGGCTTCTCCTGGTAAGACCCCTTTCACATGGAGCAGACTCTGTCAAACATCTGTCTGCTGATCTCTGCTAAGCAGGCGGATGACAGGTCAGCGTCCACTCCGCTGATGCAGAGCGGACACGGACACAGCCCCCTGTTCTCTATGGGGTGGTCGGATTGAAAAATAATCCCCATCCGTCTGTTGTTAGTGATCTGGACTGGATTGGATGCAGGTGGGTATACACATGTCCATTTACATCAGTCTCTCCATTGAGAACAATGTGTGGTCCAATTGGGCCAGCCTAAAAAAGCTGACAGGCGGACCCAATCAGTGTGCTTGTGTAAAAGGGGCCTAAGGCCTTGTTCACACAGGGCATACACAGCATACCTTTACAGGGATGCACAGGTGTTCCATGCATCTCTGTGCAAGCAGTCCCATTGATGTCATTTGGGATGTAGCACCGGCACGAACAGAGCCATTGCTCCCAATTTTACATCCATGTAGGTCCGCATGCATGTCCCTGAGCTCACACTGTCTGCATTCAGGGTCATGTACTCAGACCCACAAGGATGTCAGATTGGGAACAGCAGCTATGCCTGTGCAGCCATTGCATTCCAATTGACATAAATGGGACTGCCTGTACGGGGATGCACGGAACACATGTGCGTACAAATTAGTATACCACATGTGAACGATGCTTTAGTAGTAATTTAGCAGGAATTTTGTAAGTTATGCTGTGTGTATGTGCATTATTAATGATTTTAGTGTATTATTATTTTGAAAATAGCGATATGATGAAAATTTGCACAATTATTGCGGGGCCAAAAAAATCTGTAGCTCTTTTTTTTATTCTACAGGTCATATGCTTTCAGAAAATGTCAAGTCTAAGAGGTCTTTTCAAATTTTGAAACCTGTAAGTGAAAAAACCTCTGGCTTTTTAGAGTAAATTGTTTTTATTTACAGTTTTGCGTACCATCAGTTTTCACCATTTCACAAAAAGGTGCAATTTAAAACGTAGAAATATTTGTTATTTATTAACTCAATACAGTTTTAAATTTTATATTTGCTAGGAATTTAGCAGGAATTTTGTACATTTTGCATGAATCCACTATTAATGATTTTAGTGTATTTTTAGTCAAAATATTTTTTTTAAAAAACTCTCGCAAATACCGTTGGGCCTAAAAAATCAGTAGCACCTTATTTTTATTCCAGAGGTCGTATGCTTTCAGAAAATATATGGTTTCTGGGGTCTTTTACAAACTCTGAAAGATGTAAGTGAAAAATGAAAACCTCCTGATTTTTAGAGAAATTTTTGGGTACGTTCGATTTTCACCATTTTGCAAAAAGGTGCAATTTAAAATTCACAAATATTTGTTATTTATTAACTCAACACAGGCTAAGCTTCTATATTGAGAAGGAATTTAGAAGGAATTTTGTAAAATAGCTTGTTTTTATCTGCTAATAATGTTTTTAGTGTATTTTTAGCGACAATATTGTTTTGATAAACATTTGTGCAAATAAATCAGGGCCTAAGAAATCAGTAGCACCTTCTTTTTATTCCAGAGGTCATATGCTTTCAGAAAATATATGGTTTGGGGGGGTCTTTCACAAATTATGAAAGCTGTAAGGGAAAAATTAAAACTTTCTGATTTTTTTAAAAAATTTTGGATATTTACATTTTTGCGTACGTTAGATTTTCACCATTTTGCAAAAAGGCAAAATGTAAAAAGAATTTTTATAATAATTTTTGGCATGAATTTTGTAAAAATGGCTGTGTTTTTATCTGCTAATAATGGTTTTAGTATATTTTTTGCAGATATATTGGTTTGATAAACATTTGCGCAAATATTGCGGGGTCTAAAAAATCAGTAGCACCTTCTTTTTATTCTAGAGGTCATATGCTTTCACAAATTCTGAAAGCTGTAAGGGAAAAATTAAAACCTTCAGATTTTTAGAAAAATGTGGATATTTAAATTTTTGCGTCTGTCCAATTTTCACCATTTCACAAAAAGACACAATTTGAAAGTTACAAATATTTGCTATTTATTAACTCAATACAGGTTAAGCTTTTATATTTAGTAGGAATCGTGTAAAATTTGCTGTGTATTTAGCTGCTAATCCATGATTTTTGTGGATTTTTAGCAAAAATATTGTTTTGATAAACATTTGTGCAAATATCGTGGGACCATTAAAAATCAGTAGCACATTCTATTTATTCTTATGGTCAGGTGCTTTCAGAAAATATATGGTTTGGGGGGTATTTTACAAACTCTGAAAGCTATAAGTGAAAAATAAAAAACGCAAAAGAAAAATTGCAAAAATGGTCTGGCCACCTGAGTGTAAAAAATGGAGCACAGGGCCTGCCAGCGAAAGGGTTAAAGACAACTTAGACACCAAGTAGAATTTCTAGAAAACATATATTTTATTACATTCATTCAAAGTTTTGTAAATCATAGAGTTACAATAAAAACAAAGATGGCTAAAATTGCATGAAGCTTTGTATAAGTGTAGAGACATAAGTAAAAAATAATGATTTTTTTTTCAAAATTGTCACTTTTCTTTTGTTTATAGCGCAAAAAATAAAAAAATGCAGAGGTGATCAAATACCACCAAAAGAAAGCACTCTTCTACGTCCCAACTCATTTCAGGAAGAGATCAATCCTTTCTTTAGGGGTATAGTGGGGGAGAGTCACATACTTTATGTTTCTATAAATGGAATATAACATTTACCATTAGTAAAAAAACAATGGTATATGGACATGGAACTCCTCTGTATATCGCACAGTGGTCACATATATGATGATCAATATTTCTTATAGCTGTACATAGTTTAAAAAAGCAGGTTCACTTTTAAGGATGACCCGAACACCCCCCAATAATATGTAATGCAAGAGATTTTTTTTTAAGTTTTGTGTTGAGTGTAATCTGTGTCTGTAATGCTACGTACACACGATCAGAAATTCCATCAGAAAAAACTTGGATGTTTTTTCCAACGGAATTCCGCTCTAGCTTGCCTTGCATACACACGATCACACAAAAGTTCTCTGAAGTTTTGACTGTCAAGAACGCTACAACGAGCCGAGAAAATGAAGTTCAATGCTTCCGAGCATGCGTCAAATTGTTTCGTGATTTTTTGCGCATCCGAATTGCATACAGACTAAAGAATTTTCGGAAAGGAACTTTCCTGGTGCCTCCATGGCAGCATACATGTGATAGAGCTCCGCCTCTACTCTGCCTTCAGGACTAGTGAATAGCATAAATTAACCGCTTCCCGACCGCCTCCTGTAGATATACGTCAACAGAATGGCACGGGCAGGCAAAAGGATGTACCTGTACGTCCCCTTTAATTTGCCTGCCCGGGGGGCGCGCGCGCGCCGCCCGCGGCGCGCGCGCGACCCGGTCGGGAGCTCCGTGACCACGGCCGCGGGACCAGCGGACCCGATCGCCGCTGGTATCCCGCGATCGGGTTACGGAGCGGAAGAACGGGGAGAGGTCTATGTAAACAAACCTCTCCCCGCGCTTCCTACACTGACTGTCAGTGATCGGCGGTTCCCTGTCATCGGGAACGCCGATCAATGACGTCAGACGTACAGCCACGCCCCCCTACAGTAACCACAACACGTCACACTGACTCCTCCCCGCCCCCTTGTGGTTAACCCCCTAACTACAACTGTCATTTACATAGGAATCAGTGCTATTTAAATAGCACTGATTTCTGTATAAATGACAAATGTCCCAAAAATGTGTCAAAAATGTCCGATGTGTCCGCCAAAATGTCGCAGTCACAATAAAAATCGCTGATCGCCGCCATTACTAATAAAAAAAAAAATATTAATAAAAATGCTATAAAACTATCCCCTATTTTGTAAACGCTATAACTTTTGCGCAAACTAATCAATAATCGCTAATTGCGATTTTTTTTACCAAAAATATGTAGAAGAATACGTATCGGCCTAAACTGAGGAAAAAAAATGTTTTTTTATATATTTTTTGGGGATATTTATTATAGCAAAAAGTAAAAAATATTGCATTTTTTTCAAAATTGTCGCTCTATTTTTGTTTATAGCGCAAAAAATAAAAATCGCAGGGGCGATCAAATACCACCAAAAGAAAGCTCTATTTGTGGGAAAAAAAGGACGCCAATTTTGTTTTGGAGCCACGTCGCATGACCGCGCAATTGTTAGTTAAAGCGACGCAGTGCCGAATTGCAAAAAGGGGCCTGGTCCTTTGGCTGCCAATTGGTCCGGGGCTGAAGTGGTTAAAGGGCATAGCCCCTCCCCCAACATTCTCCTTTTTTTTCTCATTCCTCTTGACTGGTGAAGAGAAGCAGTATGTCCATACCTCTGCAGTCGGCAGCATCCGCCGGGTTAAGCCTCTCCCGTGCGCAGTCCCTGTTCTTGGGTCCGCTCAATGCACTGATAAGACTGGGAACCCCTTCTGAGGATCTTTTGGGGTCTTGCAGAGTTTCCTCATAGGAACGCAGTCTGCTGAATTTCCAGAAAAACGAATGCTGGTGATGACGGCGGGAGGATCAGATTCTCTTCCTTCTTGGTCAGGTTAGGTTTTCTTTTTGCTTCCATGTCTGCACTGTTTTTGAGCCCTGGTGGTTAAAGTTTATAGGTTTAAAAAAAAAAAAAAAAAAATGTCCCCTTTAAGACATTTATTCCTGGTCTGCACATGTGCAGAACGGGCGTTTCCTTGCTATTTCTGAGGTTTTTTCTCTAGCTTTTTTGTACTACCCTTCAGGGTTCTCACTCTCTTGCCGTGGCCTTGGTTTTGTTTCTTTTTTTTTTTGCCAGTAATAGGGTAGGTCCTTTTTAATTAAGCTGCTCTCCCTTTTTAGCTTTAAAATGTTGGCTCTAAATTGGACTCAGGGCTGCTCTGCATATCAGGTGTATGCCCTGCAGTCCAAATTACTTCAGCATTACAGGTATGTGTGGAGCTGGCCATTCACCATGCAATTTTCTTGTTCAATTTCCATTAGGTTTTCCTTCAACTGTGTGGTACAGGGGCCTGCCTGATTGCATGCAAATTGGGGGTGATTAGATTTGACCACATATTGTATGTTTTTTTTATAGATCTGAGGGAGATCTATAGAGGGGGGTTGGGTAGTGTATGGCCAGCCTTATACTTTTATCTCACTCCTATTGCGTTGACTTCGTTTAAAAATTTGGTGTGCAAATAGACTATTTCTTTTTGTTTTCTTACTTCGCCTTACTACAGCTGATCCTCCTGCCCATTATTCATTATTTACCATGAGCCATTCGTCACAAAGCCAAGATCCTCTCATATCCAATAGGTATGTGGACCACCTGTACGTGAGTATTTAAAAAAAAAAAAAAAAAAGAGTGCGCCACTGACAAACTTTGTTTGTTTCAGCCCTGTTCCTTCAAAGCGGTCCAGAAAGGCGCTATGACAATGACGATAGTCCTGAGCAAAGACCGCGTTTTTCTCATCATAAATCTTCCAGAAGACCAGGATCTTATAGACGTCGTCATTCGCCTTCGCCTCCACCGCGGGCGTCAAGGGAAAAATGTTGGGCCTGTGGCGCGGTTCCACTCCCTGATAAGCTCGTCTGCAGAGACTGTCTCAGAGACTACGCAGCTAACCGGGAATTAGAAGGCCAGCAGGTGGTTGACCTGCTTAAGCAAACCATGAGAGACTCTTTCTGAACTGACGGCCATGATTCCAGCTCACCCGGTTTCACAAGCTGCCCAGGTGTTGGATTTGGACCCCGACATTTCGGGCCCATCAGCTGTTAGTACTCCTTTGCCTCCATCAGGAAAAACAGCTAAACAAATCCCACTGGTAGATTCATCCGAGGAGTCCTCAGATGATACAGAAGCGTCTGGTTTCAATTTCTCCCTGGTTCAACCCTTTGTACAAGCGGTGAGGAGCGACATTGCCTGGGAAGACCCGGAAGGGCCTCCTCAAAAAACTATTTCTCATTCCTCAAGAGAAACCAAATCTTCTTCCCATTAATGGGGGAGATCATAGAGGATGAGTGGAACAAAACTGATAGAGTTTTCTGTAGCACGTTTATGGATGCGGCTGTAGTGCGTCTGGCAAAAATGCGCCCTTCTATATACTATATACTCTATAGTATGTCTATGAATGGGGTCATGTTTCCCGTGTTTAGAACTCTCTCTGAACAATGTGTCATTTTTGCAGGAAAAAAAGACAAAAATGTAACAATGCCAATGGAGGATTCAACGTCTTTCAAGGATCCCCTAGATATCTCCATTTGAGGTCTAGATCAATACATCTATCTAGAAGCAGGGGTGGCTTGCAGACCAGCCATTGCGCTGACATCTGTTTCCAATGCCATCAGGTCTTGGACGGAAAATATTGAGACATCCCTGCACCAAAACGCAAAGATGACATAATCAAAGCTCTGGAGGAGCTTAAGTTGGCGGATTTTGTGGGAGAAGCTGCAATTGACACAATCCGGTGTTCAGCCAATTCAATGCTGCAACTCTATTATGGCAAAGCGGGCCTTATGGCTAAAGCCTTGGACAGCCAATCTAGCATCAAAGCAGAATTGGTGCAAGATTTCCTTTGATGGAAAATCTTTGTTTGTTGAGAAACTCGACAAAGTAATCTCCAGAGTAACAGGGGGCAAATCTGGCTTACTTCCTCAGGACAGGAAGGTCCGGAGAACAAAGGCCTATTTATCACGATTCCGGCAATCAAATTCTAGAGACTTCAGGCAGTCTCGCCCCTTTAGGGACAACAAGAAATCGTGGAGAGGCACCCAGACTTCTTTTCTGGGAGCCAGAAAGTACAAGTCCCTCACTGCTCCCCAGGAGGGGACAAAGTCCTTTTGACGTCAGCGGGGAGGAAACGCCCCCAGTGGGAGCCCGGTTAAAAAAACGTTTTCCCCATCTGTGCCTCCAAATGTCAAGACCCATGGGTCCTAGCAACGATCCGGTACGGTCACTTCTGGACTTTCTCTCAGCAGCCTCCTCACACGTCCTTCAAAGAGACAGTTACCAGCCTCCCCACAGAAGGCACTGGCCTTAAACCAATTTTTTTTTTGAAGTCCCTGCAGCGTCAAGGGGCAGCAATACCTGTCCCCCCATCAGATCGATTTTACAGGTTTTTCTTCCACCCTTTTCCTGGTGCAGAAAAAAACAGGCGACTGGAGACCTGTAATAGATCTGAAAAAGCTAAATCAATACATCCATCTCGAAAGCTTCAAGATGGAGTCACTCCAAACGATCATACAAACCATACAACCAGGAGATTGATTAATCTCGATAGACCTGCAGGATGCATACCTCCACATCCCTATTCTACCATCCTTCCAAAAATACTTAAGGTTCGCAGTGGGTCATGTCCACCTGCAATTTCAAGCTCTGCCCTTCGGGCTATGCACCTACCCTCTGGTGTTCACAAAAGTGTTGATATCTGTCTTGGCCCCTATGAAAGAGAGAGGGGGTTAAGAATTTATCACTACCTGGACGATATCCTCTTGCTGTCAAAAAAAACCCGAGCCACCTTTTAGTCCACAGGGAGATTCTTCTCCAGTAGTGGTCGGAGTTCGGGTGGCTGGTGAACCATCGGAAGAGCCAATTAGTTTCAACACAGCAGATGGTTTACTTAGGAGCAATGTTCGGTATGCTCCTAGGCACAGTCTCTTTACCCCAGATGAAGATGGAGGGCATCCTTCAGAAGGTATCCAAGGTCATAGAGATCCCATCTATCAGTCTTGCAGTGTCTGAGCCTTATTGGCACGATGTCCTCGTGCATACCTCTAGTTCCATGGTCTCACTAGCATCTGAGACACTTCCAGACGGGATTCTTAATACAATGGAGACGACAACATCTTTTTTCAGACAATCCGTTTAACAACGCTAATGAGCAGTGGTCATTACACTGGTTGATGAATCCAGAGAATCTCTCCCGGCTCTATCATTTGGGTTCCCACTCATGGTCCACAATTACGTCAGATGCGAGTGGCCAGGGGTGGGGTGCCCATTGCAGAGAATTCAGGGAAGATGGTCCTTTCCCACCAGAGGGACAGTGTCCAACGTCCTAGAAATGAGGGCAGCATTTCTAGCCTTAACCTGTTTTGCATCTCAGGTCAAGGGACAGAGAGTACTTCTATGTTTGGACACCAAGGTGGCGGTCTCGTACCTTCAGAAACAAGGGGGCACCCACAGCAAGACACTTCTGAGGGAAGTGGAACCTGTAATCCTCTGGGCAGAGAGGAACCTGGTAGACCTCAGGGCAATGTATCTCCCAGGCAAGATGAACACAGAGGCAGATGTCTTATCGAGGAGGTTTGGGGACAACGAGTGGTCTCTACATCCCCATGTGTTCATCCAAATCTCCAATCTAGGGCAGCCCCACTGGTGGATCTTTTTGCTACGCATGAGAATTGCAAAATCAGGAGATTCTTCTCTCACCTTCCACATCCACAGGCGGAAGGAGTAGATGCGCTGCCTTGTCCTTGGACCTTCAAGACAGCTTACACCTCTCCTCCTCGCCCATTCATTTCGAGGTTTCTCCTCAAACTCCTGAACGAACCAGTCAAAGTGCTAGCAGTGCTACTCTATTGGTCGAAGAGACCGTGGTTTCCACTAGCCATGCACCTCAGTGTGGATCAGCCGATCAGAATTCCTCCCTTTCTGCAGTTGTTGACCCAGGGCAGGCTGGACCATCCAGACCCACAGAAGCTGGATCTTTGTGTATGGAAGTGGAAAGGAGGAGGTTTGAATCGTTAGGCTGTTCCCAAGAGGTCATATCCATCCTGTTAAAAGCTAGGAAGCCTACAACCAACACAATCTATGCAAGAATTTGGGACAAGTTCTTATCCTATGCCCCAGGAAAAGGATTTGATCCTATCTCTCTTTCCACTGCTGATGTTCTGAGTTTTCTGCAAACTGGTCTTGATTTGGGGCTCAGCCAGAGTTCCCTCAAGGTACAAGTTTCCGCAACTTCTGCAGCAACTAACACCAGGGGGGCAGAAGACCCTCTAGTGGTTACGTTCCTTAGGGGAGTATTGAAGATGTGTCCCCCATCCAGACGTTCCTTTCCAAAGTGGGATCCTCCTCTAATATTGGAAGCCCTATCCACTCATCCGTTTGTTTGAGGTCTCAATTTGTAACTTGACTTTAAAAAAAACTTTTCTGTTGGCTATTACATCCGACAAGAGGATTTCCGAAATCCACTCCCTGGGCATTGGGGATGATCACATATTCTTTTTTTTTTTTCCAGATAGGGTAGAACTTCGCCCTCTCAGAGGTTTCACACCTAAGGTCACCTCAACGGCAAACCTATCAGAACCATGGGCGTTACCAGTTTTCATGGACTCAGAATCAAACTCCTGTTATGAGTTAGACATATCCAAAGTTCTCAGGGCCTACTTGGAAGCCACAGCAAGTTTCGGCTCAGGTGAATGCTCCTTCAACAAGAGCAGTATCGGCATCTTGGGCAGCGAGGGCAAATGTTTCTCTTGAAACATTAGGCTTGGTCTTCCCGACACACGTTCCTCAAACATTATCGTATTGATCCCGGGGCTCTTACAACCGTAGAGTTCGGGAGAAAAGCGCTTCATGCTGCTATGTCTGTGTTTGATTAAAGTTTATTTTTTGTTAAAGCATTAAACCCACCCATGTGAGCTAGTTATTTATCACATGTATGCTGCCATGGAGGCACCAGGAAAACGGAAAATTGTATCATACTTACCGTAATTTTCCTTTCCTGGTGCCAATCCATGGCAGCATAAACTCCCACCCTCGGTATTCTATATTACGAAGAATGTTGGGGGAGGGGCTATGCCCTTTAATTTATGCTATTCACTAGTCCTGAAGGCGGAGTAGAGGCAGAGCTCTATCACATGTATGCTGCCATGGATTGGCACCAGGAAAGGAAAATTACAGTAAGTATGATACAATTTTCCGTTTTTTCCGACCGAAAAATACAGAACCAATCTTTTGCTGGCTGGAATTCTGCCAGCAAAAGTCAGATGGAGCATACACACGGTCGGAATTTCAGAATTTTTTCTGACAGAATTTCTGATCATGTGTATGGGGCAGACATGCTTTAGTCCGATGTTTCAAGGCGGTAAAGAGTCGAGCAGGGGATGCGTCTGGAAAAAGGGAAGACTCCGGTGAGGGTGGGAAAGATGTTTCCTTTCCTAAATAGGTATCCAGATCAGGAGTCAGCACCACTCCTTGGGAAGGGGTTTACAGTGGTTTTTCGGATCCCGTGCTCATTGCCGGGAGTTCCTCCAGTGTCCCAAAATTTACAGTCAGGTCTTCAGTTTCAAGGAAGTTTCCCTGGGAGGAATGAGTGGAACGTTTTCCTCTCCTCCGTTTCTGGGACTAGTCGTTTCTCCCCTGGCGGTGGTGCCCAAAAAGGAGCCTGGCAAGTATCGTCTAATTCATCATATTTCCCACCCAAAAGGCCCCTTGATCAACAATGGTATTGACATTTGACGCCACAGTGACCTGGGTGCGTAGGTATGGCCGGGGGTCACTGTTGGCCAATATGGACGTGGAGGCGGCATTTCGCCTGCTCCCGGTCCATCTGGACAGTGTGCACCTTTTAGGCTGTCGGTGACAAGGTTCATATTTTGTCGATCGTTGTCCACCGATGGGGTGTTCCTTTTCTTGTGCACTGTTCAAGGCCTTAAGTTCCTTTGTTGAGTGGGTACTGCATGATGTATCTGCCTTTAATTCCATCATCCATTACCTGGATGATTTCCTGTGTATTGGGCCACCAGATTCTAACATTTGCGTGGTCTTGTTGGGGACGCTACAAAACATATCAGACTGTTTTGGGATTCCTTTGGTGCCAGAAAAACTGAAGGCCCAAAGACAGAGCTGTTTTTTCTGGGCATAACTATTGATTCGATGGCCATGGAATGCTGTTTGCCTGTGAAAAAATGGGTGGCTTCGCGACAGGAGGTGAGGGACATTGAGGACAGGCGAAAGGTACGGGTAAAGGAGTTGCAGTCACTGCTGGGCAAATAGAATTTTGCCTGCAGGATAATTCCTATGGGCAGGATTTTTTGCCGCCAACTTTCTTTGGCCATGGTGGGCGTCAGCACCCCACGGCATTACATTTGTTTGACCCGGGATCATAGGGCTGACCTTAGGGTTTGGGACAAATTTTTGGCATACACAACTCATTAATATATACACATATCAATTATATATACATATATTTTTTATTTTTTATTTATTTATTTTCTCAAACACTCATCATGTTTTTCACTTTTTATATTTTATCACTTTTTTCACCTTTTTCATACATATTTTTCACATTTTTATAATTTTTTTTCCAGAACACCACACTTGTAATCATCCCCACACATGTGAAATGTGTTGTGGCAATCGGGCATGCTATGTGGAAGTTTTCCTGGCTGGGGTGGGGTTCCTTGCCTCAGCTCGGGAACACACAAGCATTTGGGGTTTCATCTTCCTCGATGCTAGCTAAGCACAGTGCTCTAGCTAACCTGTGAGTATAGATTTCTTTCTCCCCATGAGGTCTTTTCCCTTATGGGAAACATATTAAAGGGGTAGAACATATTTACTAATACTACACATCTATTTATATTTACAGTTTACTTCTATACCCAACTCCTGATGAATGGCATATAGTCATGAAACACGTCAAGTTTCCATGGGGTGCTCAGTCAAGTCTGGCTCATTACCTATTCACTGGCCCAAACATATATTTCACACATTCAAATTTTTTTGAGTACTATGTAACTATTAATGTGTATGTGTACCTATCTTATAGCAGCTCTTTTGCATATGGGGTACCAATGCCTGCTAATATGAAATACCTTGTATTACATTCATTCATCAATGTTTACTATCTCCCATATGCTGCCATATATGTGTCCATTATGTTTATACCGTGTGTGTGTGTGTGTGTGTGTGTGTGTGTGTGTGTGTGTGTGTGTGTGTGTGTGTGTGTGTGTGTGTGTGTATGTGTGTGTATATGTGTGTGTGTGTGTGTGTGTGTGTGTGTGTGTGTGTGTGTGTGTGTGTGTGTGTGTGTGTGTGTGTGTGTGTATGTGTGTGTGTGTGTGTGTGTGTGTGTGTGTGTGTGTGTGTGTGTATACATATAGATAGATAGATAGATAGATAGATAGATATGAAAATACTTTTTTACTAGTGTTACAAATAAAAAATGTCTACTAAATACTCTACCTCCACGTCAATTGCCTCATTTAAAGTCCCACATTCCCTTCTTATGTAAATTTCTGGCATCTTACAACGGGAGATCGCTGTGGATGTTGGGGCCGGTGAGCAATGCGGGCCTGGCTTTTGTTTACGGATGCGGCTGGGTTGGGTGGCTATGGAGCATTCTTTCAGGGTAAATGGAGTTCTGGGAGTTGGCCTGAGGCATGGAGGGCGGCTGGTTGGTTGAATAACCTTGCATTCTTGGAATTGTTTCCAATTGTGTTGGCAGTGGAAATTTGGGGCTTTTCGAAACAACGAGGTGCATTTCCACTGTAACATGGGGGTGGTAACGGCTATCAACAACCTCTCAGCCTTCTCTCCACCGGTGGTGCGCCTCTGCGTCGGTGGTGGACCACAAGTTGGTGGGCCTGGCTTTCTGGTTTAAGTTGCAGGATAATGTGGATGCCACAAAATCTTTTATGGTGCGGCAGACGATGAAGGGTTATCGACAGGGCCGCAAATCTAGGGATTCCAAACGCCCAGTGTCGGTCGCCATTTTGTTTTGGGGCACCTTCAGGCGGTCTGTTCGGTGGTATACAAACATATTTTATTCTAATGTAAAGTAGTGAGTGTAACAGCTTGTATAACAGTGTAAATTTGCTGTCCCCACAAAATAACTTAACACACAGCTATTAATGTCTAAACCGGCAACAAAAGTGAATACACCTCTAAGTGAAAATGTCCAAATTGGGCCCAATTAGCCATTTTCCCTCCCTGTTGTCATGTGACTTGTTAGTGTTATGAGGTTTCAGGTGTGAATAGGGAGCAGGTGTGTTACATTTGGTGTTATCGCTCTCTCTCTCATACTGGTCACTGGAAGTTCAACATGGCACCTCATGGCAAAGAACTCTCTGAGGATCTGAAAAAAAGAATTGCTGCTCTACATAAAGAAACTGAAACTGAGCTGCAGCACGGTAGCCAAGACCAAACAGAGGTTTAACAGGACAGGTTCCACTCAGAACTCGCCATGGTCGACCAAAGAAGTTGAGTGCACGTGCTCAGCGTCATATCCAGAGGTTGTCTTCGGGAAATAGACGTATGAGTGCTGCCAGCATTGCTGCAGAGGTTGAAGGGGTGGGGGTCAGCCTGTCAGTGCTTAGAAAATACACCGCACACTGCATCAAATTGGTCTTCATGGCTGTCGTCCCAGAAGGAAGCCTTTTCTAAAGATGATGCACAAGAAAGCCTGCAAACAGTTTTCTGAAGACAAGCATACTAAGGACATGGATTACTGGAACCATGTCCTGTGGTCTGATGAGACCAAGATAAACTTATTTTTTTCCCCTGCACGCTCATGCAGCCATCCATCACCATCCACGGGTGAGTCATATCCCTTGGGCCATCCACTACCAGAAAAGGAGGATTGGGGAGGAGGAGAGACGCAGGATGATGCAGGGACGGAGGGGGAAGGAATGAAAGAATCCTCCTCATATGGCCAGCAATTAGATGCATTCCCCAAACCTGGGCAGCCAATCATGGATACTATTATGAAATAAATGTTGCTGACTTTGCGGGGGGCCCTGCAACAAGACATGGCAGCATTCATGCACTCCACAAAAATAGAACTGTCAGCAGCAGAGGAGATTATGTGGAACAAAAGATGGAGGAATTCACTTTGGCACATAATGAACTAGTAGATGCTCATTTTTATGTTGAGGATGAGCTAAAGGCCACGCATCTCAAAATGGCGGATATTGGGGACAGGGCTCACAGGAATAACATTAAATTCAGAGGAGTCCCTGAATCAATTAAACCAGCAGAACTCACTGCATACCTCCAAAGCTCATGACCACAGCTCTCCCATTCCTGGGACCTGCAGATGTAATAATGGACAGAGCCCACAGACTGCCAAAGCCATCATTACTGTCTGATCAAATCCCCAGGGATGTCATAGCAAGGATCCACTTTTACTATGTGAAAGACCAGCTGATGCGATACGCCAGACAGCACCCTGCACTCCCTGACCCGTTCGCTGGAATCGCACTCTATGCTGATCTGTCACAAGCTACATTGACAGCAAAGCATAACCTAGTTCCTATTATAAAAATCCTGCATAACCACAAAATCCTTTACAAATGGGGATTCCCAGCCAAATTATTGCTGGAAATGCATAATGAATCGCACGCAATCACCTCACTTGAAAAAGGTATGGAGCTCCTCAGAAAATGGCGACTTCTGCCTGTGAATGGAGAAGTTGCAGACTGTGAACCCCTCCAGGACAGACACAATAATAACCGCCAGAACAGGAGGGGTAGGTAGGCAAATATCTTCTACATGCTTGTTCCTTTTATGGCACTTCTACTTGAATACTACCCTTCTCAGGATTACTGACCCCTAGTGCCTTCCAAACTAACCGCAAACCTATGTGTGGGCCCAAAAATCAACCGTTGTTCAGCTGAATTAAGACCTAGTTTTCCCCCTTTTTCACTTACAGGATGAATCCCGTAACCTGTTTTATGCAAAACACATTGCTTAACTGTTCCAAGTTGCTGAACAACCCAGTTTGCTTTTCTTGTTCTTTTTTGTTCTCCGACGTCTGTTACAAAAATGTTACCTCAGTAACTACACATATCCAGCAACAGCTTAATAGCGCGTTCTCTACTCATTTCTACCACTAGATGGCGGCAGTTCGCTTTCTATAATTGGAATGAACCTTTAGATAATGTCACACAATGTGAGAGGCGTCCCTACAAAAGTAGAGCCCTATGGAAGTCAGCTATGGACCTAAAATGTGACACCCTGTGTGCACAAGAGACACATTTCTCCAGTAGCAAACCCTTAAAATGCACGCACAACAAATTCCCACAAGTATTCACTGCTAATGACATTTCCAAGAAAAATTGTGAATTCATTGCCATTAGGGACACTAACCTTTTCTTTATTGCAGGACCATGTCGACCCCCAAGGACGCTTCATCATTCTGGTCACTGAAATGTGTTATCTACACACTGATAAACCTATATGCTTCTAATGTTAAACCAATGAAATTTATCCGTAAAGTTGTTAAACTTGATAAATCCATGCAAAAAAGTAACTTAATTGTATGCGGGGACTTCAATATGGTTCTGAGCAAAGAGCTTCACTCCTCCTCGGTGGCTCTCAGGAAGAGGCCCTCTTTAGGACCTTAGAGCCATGAAGAAAGACACTTTAATCCCTGACGCTGCCTTAGGACCACCGAGAGGGAAAATACATATTACTCTATGGTGCAATAATAGATACTCTAGAATATATTATTTTCTTTCTGATATGTATACTTTGCAGAATGTGAGTAAAGATGATAGCCACAACATCAACTGGTTGGACCACGCGCCTGTGACTATTGAGGTTGTGGATACTAGCAAAACTTCCCACAAACCACTGTGCTGCAACAACACTTTTCTCCTATCACACCCCCAAATCAGGGATGAGGTAGAAGAGAAACTCAAAGAATACTTCCACTTTAATGCCATTGGAGAGTGTTCTCCAACGATGACTTTGTGTGCACGTAAGGCATTTGCTAGGGGAATTCTCCTCCAGATAGCTTCCAGGGAAAGGGGAAAAAAATTGCAGCACCTATCACAGCTTCATAAGTCCATTGCAGAATTAGAGACCCACCATAAGAACCTCAGCACCACTTCCTCCACCATTCTGAAACGCCTTAATTGCCGTTGCGAGGAATTACGGCAGGAACTTATGGCAGACTATGTCCCGTATTTCAAAAGGATGAAACTATCCTACTACTTCCAAAACAATAGGGCAAGCAAACTCCTAGCCTCCCAAATAAAATAAAAAAAGCAAGCTAGAGCCAACCTCACACACATTCAACACCACAGCTCCAATACCACACTTCATAACCCTAAGGACATAGCAAACGCCTTTAGGGATTACTACTAATCCCTCTACAACCTCAAAAAAGACCCAACCACCCACCAACCCATGGAAATAGAGATTGACAAATTCCTCCAAGGACTTCATCTGCCCTCTATAGACGTAATCACACTGCCAAAAACTAAACTCCCCTATCACCAGCGAAGAGATTGAGACAATTATCAGATCCCTTCCCATGCATAAATCACCAGGAGCGGATGGCTTCCCGCTGAGCACTATAAAGCATTCGCCTTCCTCCTCGCGCCAAAACTAGTAGATATTTTTAATACAGCAGCTGCATCAGGCTCTTTCCTAAAAGAAATGCTCCAGGCGATCATAGTTACACTACCAAAACCAGGCAAAGACACAACTCACCCCCAAAATTTTAGGCCAATCTCATTACTAAATTCAGACTTAAAGATATATGCCAAGATCTTAGCCAGCAGACTAAGGGAAGTTACCCCCGTCCCTCATAGGCCTGGACGAAGTAGGCTTCGTAAAGGGTAGGCAAGCACCGGACGGGACCAGAAGGATGCTAAATCTATGTTTCGCAGAGGTCAATCAAGTACCCAGTACCTAAAATACAACGGCAAATCCTCAGCATGTGTAGACCACTGAGAAAATGCACAAAAGATACTACATAGATGGTAACTAGGGATGAGCCTGGTGTTCGATTCGAACCCATGTTCGAATCGAACATTGGGCGTTCGCCCGATCGGCGAGCCCAGAACTATTTGGGCTGCTCGCATCAAATTCATGTGATGCGAGCAGCCCGCAATGCACTGCGCCAGTTGAAGTGCATTGCTGGCTGATGATTGGCCAAGCATGCACTGTGACCCGCATGCTTGGCCAATCAAAGAGCCAGTGGCGAGGAGAGCAAAAATTGGCCACAGGCAGGATGCCTGTGGGCAATTATAGCTCAGGGGGTGTAGTACACACCCCACAGTATAAAAGGCCACCGCGCCGGCGGCCTCGCATATTGTGTTGTGTTCCAGCGTCAGTGTCATGTGCTGCTGACTGCTGACATTATGTGCTATGATTCTGGGGATTAGTGTGTGCGTGCTGTTAGTACAGCATTGCAGTATCACATCTGGGGGGTGTCTATAGTATGCCTGTGAAGGGGGGCATGTTTCCTGTGCTTAGAACTGTCCCTGCAAAAAGTGTCATTTTTGCAGGAAAAAAATCTATTTAAAATCACTCGCGGCTAATGTATTGACGGCTCCCGTAACACAGAGAACAGTCACGAAAATATAAAGATAAGCTATGGGTGGTACCTCGTCCTAGGGAATATACAGAGAAAAAAAGGAACAAGAGGGGGTTTAGCCAACCTGACGGACTATCTCGGAACCTGAACAAACACGGATATTCCGTAATCAATATTTCATTGGTTTATTTAGAAAACATACAAAACAATATACAAATATACATCACAAAAAGTGAAGAACAAAAAGAAATTTACAACAGTTTGGCCATCGAGTATCGGATATACATTAGGACCTAAAAGATTCCATAATTATGTTTTACTTGCTGGTCAGTTGACGGTTGACGCGTTTCGCTTTTAGCTTCATCAGAACCGTAGTACAGCAATTTTTATATCTAAATATAGTTGTAAAACAAGAAAAAATGAGAATTATTCATCAATGGGCAAATAGTTGCTCCAATATGTCCCATCAGTAACATGATCATCACCAGTCTAGCCCGCGATCTAATTAGTAAGTAGATTGCCTACCTTCTAGGTATACCCTATTGATTATAAGATACTCAATTTGTGGCAATTCACATTTTCATTTTTAAAAGCAATTTTCTGGAAGGTAGAAGTGAACGTCAGTTTCGGGAAGGAATTTCCTTACACCTGCAGATGGTAGAAGAGAAGCCAAGAGGGCAGCAGAAAAACAAGAACAATGAGAAAAAAAAAAAAAAAAGGGGGAAAAGACAGGGGAGATTTATATCTATTTTATAATTTATCATTATTTAGAATGTTATATCCATATTATGGGAATTAAAGCTTGTATTAGGAAGGTTGAATCCTACCTGGGTTCAAGGGGGTCAGAAAAAGTCCCGGTACATTATAGAGAGACCGTATCTGTGTCCCCCAATATTAGAAGAACCTAATGAACAGGGTAAGGGTAATTATAAATAATGATGACCATTTTAAAAAGCCCAATCCTCGAATTGCTACTTCTAGATAGTAAAAAATGAAAGCCTATACCTGTTAATGTCCGGTGTAGGTCATATGGGAAGGGCGGCCTTAGAGCCCTATTGGAGGGCAGCCCCCAGGGGTTGGATAATCCAACGCTGAGTCTGGTAAAGTAGCAAGCAAAAAGTTTGGTAGGTAAATCGTTAAGAGAGTTGGGGCTGGTAATTATATAGTATCATGTCTATAGAGTCTGGGTACGCCATATAGATTAAAAACTTACCTAGGAGATGGAGCTAGAGCATACGCAGCCTTCCCAGTGCCTTCTCTGCAGACTACTGAGTGAGTACTGCTTAAATAGCCTATTTTCCCGCCGAAATCAGGGCGGAAATTAGTTTGAGTGTCATTTGAATCAGCTGGAGCTGAGGGGTTGGCCCGTCTAGGCAAGTGTTGGTCAGTTTCAAAGACTCAGCAAGTGGACATTAGTAATAGTGCATGCAAATACCAGATAGACCTGTTAAAACAGCTTCCATAAAGGCTGTGTCGCATTGCAATTGGTCGGGAGAAATTCCAAAGAGAAGAAGACATTTTTAATCTAATTAGTTAATTCCATTTATGACCATCAATCCAGCAGAGTGAATTAAAATAGAATACGAGGTTGAAAAATAGGATGTAAATAAAAATAGAAATAAAAATAAAAGGAGCAAAGAAAATAAGAAAAGATAATAAAGATAAATATGAATTAAAATAGAATATAAAATAGAAGAGTAGGATATAGATAAAAAAAAAAAAAATATGAAGCAATAAAAATAAGTAAAAAACAATAATAGAAAAAATATAAAATAAAAAATAAAAATAAGTATAAATAACAATAGAAAAAAAAAAAACAACGGGATAGTTTTGCAGTTGTTGTTCATTGCCAATGGCTTAACTTTTCAGGCAGTATTACATGTAAAGAGAGAGAGAGAGAAATGGAGGGGGGCCGGTGACCAGTCTCTCCGGAACCACCACCGCTACTCCACCACCGTGGGGGGTAAAAATAGGGGCAGATAAGACTGTCCCCTTTCCCCCCAAAATATCATCCATACCGGAGAGAGCCTGATCCACAGCACCCCTCACCTTCCACCTCTGGGCATGTGTGTATGGAAAAACCGACTGGCGTTCCTATAATTGTCAAACGTACAGGTAATTATATTGTATCTCGTTGGGGCATCTTAAAGACAAGCATATTAAGGTGGGACATAGAGCAGGTATGGCCCAATGTGATTGAACATCTCATATATCCACATGTATATACTACTTCCTTTATTTTAAAAAAGAAAGGGAAGACGCCAAACTGTATAGTATTTACATACATATAATAACTATATTTCAACAGTAAAGTTGTACATAGGGGTTCTTGTGTTTACATTCTTATCAAAATTCTGTCAACATATTTCAAACAGACAACATACATTTGCCATTTATTTACATTGGGCATATAGTAAAATTCAGATGTTATTGAGAAGTAGAATTTACTGGTCTATTATAGAAAGGGGCGGAAGCTGAATGAGTCATTGAGGCCAGGGGCTTGCGTGGCATTTAATTTAAAAATCCACCTGGCCTCTCGTTGTAGTAATTTTTGATCAATGTTCCCCCCTCTGGGGTCCTCATTGACTTTTTCCAAAGCTGTGAAGCATACCATTGAGGTATCATTTTTATGATATAAGGAGACATGCCTACCTATTGGAGTGTATAGGAGATTCTTTCTAATGTAATAGACGTGATCATAAATTCTCCTCCAAAAATTTCTAAACGTCTTTCCGACGTAGAATGCTCCACATTTACAAAAGGCTATGTATATTATTCCCTTAGTCTGGCAATTGGCTGTAAATTTGATATTGTGGGTATCGCCATTAGGAAGGCGGAAAGAAGTACCCTCCAATATCCAGTCACAATATTCACATTTGTGACATTTATACATTCCGGGGGGGTCCATAGCCGTCTCCAGGGATCCCTGGAAGTGGGTATGTACCAATCGGTCCTTTAAGGATTGACACTTTTTATAGGTAATTTGGGGGGTCTCTCTAATGTATTTTTTCACGATTTTGTCTCCCGTGAGTAGGTGCCAATGTTTACCTATGATCTTTCTTATATCCTCATGGTTATTCGAGTATGTGGTAATCACTCTCGTCATGTTTTGCTCACTCTTATTCTGTCGCTCTCCAAATAGAAGATCCGTTCTTTCTTTGTCTATTGCCTTTTTAAAGGCTTTTTTGAGAATGGTTTTACTATAACCTCTGACTGATAGGCGTTCTCTGAGGAGGTTGGCTTCTGTTCTAAAGGTCACCGGCCCCCCTCCATTTCTCTCTCTCTCTCTTTACATGTAATACTGCCTGAAAAGTTAAGCCATTGGCAATGAACAACAACTGCAAAACTATCCCGTTGTTTTTTTTTTTTTTCTATTGTTATTTATACTTATTTTTATTTTTTATTTTATATTTTTTTCTATTATTGTTTTTTACTTATTTTTATCTTTTATTTTTATTGCTTCATATTTTTTTTTTTTTTTTTTTATCTATATCCTACTCTTCTATTTTATATTCTATTTTAATTCATATTTATCTTTATTATCTTTTCTTATTTTCTTTGCTCCTTTTATTTTTATTTCTATTTTTATTTACATCCTATTTTTCAACCTCGTATTCTATTTTAATTCACTCTGCTGGATTGATGGTCATAAATGGAATTAACTCCTCTTTGGAATTTCTCCCGACCAATTGCAATGCGACACGGCCCTTATGGAAGCTGTTTTAACAGGTCTATCTGGTATTTGCATGCACTATTACTAATGTCCACTTGCTGAGTCTTTGAAACTGACCAACACTTGCCTAGACGGGCCAACCCCTCAGCTCCAGCTGATTCAAATGACACTCAAACTAATTTCCGCCCTGATTTCGGCGGGAAAATAGGCTATTTAAGCAGTACTCACTCAGTAGTCTGCAGAGAAGGCACTGGGAAGGCTGCTTATGCTCTAGCTCCATCTCCTAGGTAAGTTTTTAATCTATATGGCGTACCCAGACTCTATAGACATGATACTATATAATTACCAGCCCCAACTCTCTTAACGATTTACCTACCAAACTTTTTGCTTGCTACTTTACCAGACTCAGCGTTGGATTATCCAACCCCTGGGGGCTGCCCTCCAATAGGGCTCTAAGGCCGCCCTTCCCATACGACCTACACCGGACATTAACAGGTATAGGCTTTCATTTTTTACTATCTAGAAGTAGCAATTCGAGGATTGGGCTTTTTAAAATGGTCATCATTATTTATAATTATCCTTACCCTGTTCATTAGGTTCTTCTAATATTGGGGGACACAGATACGGTCTCTCTATAATGTACCGGGACTTTTTCTGACCCTCTTGAACCCAGGTAGGATTCAACCTTCCTAATACAAGCTTTAATTCCC
>CM053030.1:261298029-261316113 GCA_028564925.1 Lithobates sylvaticus
TAAACACAAAATGCAATTTGTAAATGAAGGTGTTTATTATTAAAGGTGAAAAAAAATCCAAACCATCATGGCCCTGTGTGAAAAGTGATTGCCCCCCTTGTTAAAACATACTATAACTGTGGTTGTCCACACCTGAGTTCAATTTCTCTAGCCACACCCAGGCCTGATTATTGCCACACCTGTTCACAATCAAGGCATCACTTAAATAGGAGCTGCTTGACACAGTAAGGTCCACCAGAAGATCCTTAAAAGCTACACATCATGCCGAGACCCAAAGAAATTCAGGAACAATTGAGAAAGAAAGTAATTGAGATCTATCAGTCTGGAAAGAGTTATAAAGCCATTTCCAAAGCTTTGGGAATCCAGCGAACCACAGTGAGAGCCATTATCCACAAATGGCGAAGACATGGAACAGTGGTGAACCTTCCCAGGAGTGGCCGGCCGCCCAAAATTACCCCAAGAGCGCAGCGACGACTCATCCAAGAGGTCACAAAAGACCCCACAACAACGTCCAAGGAACTGCAGGCCTCACTTGCCTCAGTTAAGGTCAGCGTTCATGCCTCCACCATCAGGAAAAGACTGGGCAAAAATGGCCTGCATGGCAGAGTTCCAAGGAGAAAACCACCGCTGAGCAAAAAGAACATCAAAGCTCGTCTCAATTTCTCCACAACACATCTTGATGATCCCCAAGACTTTTGGGACAACATTCTGTGGACCGATGAGACAAAAGTGGAACTCTTTGGAAGGTGTGTGTCCAAGTTTATCTGGCGTAGAAGGAACACTGCATTTCAGAAAAAGAACATTATACCAACAGTAAAATATGGTGGTGGTAGTGTGATGGTCTAGTTGGACAATGCTCCGAATACCCTGCCTATTCTCCCCTCTCTCCCTCCAACTTCTCTTTACCCCCCCCCCTCCTCTCTTTTTCTACCCCCCTCTATTTCTCACTTTTCCGCCTTCTGCTCTTTGTTCACCTTTCTTATTGCAGTATGTTAATTGAATGACAGGTCGATACTTTTGGGAGCCTTCTCGACTACTGGTAACCTTGCGGAGTAGGTCATGATTGAAGCTGGAAAATCACATAGATGGGTGGTGGGACGAAGAGGGTTTCCCCTATAGGGCACAGACAGCTCCCAAACGGGGTGCCTGATAGTGGGAAACCCTCGCTCCTTACATCGCCGATTAGACCTTCTCCTCCCACACCTCCTAAGTTGGACTATTGGGTCCCATCTAGCCTTCCTGTAACCTATACCAGTTCACTTGCATGTCTTACCTAATGGTCATATATTACCTGTTGTTGCAGATGCTTGAGTTTACTAGGTGTATGTACCTTGTCATTTACCGTTGTATGCATTTTGACAAAAATATAATAAAATACTTTGAAATAAATATCTTACATCTAGCTGAGGTGCAGAAAAGGCCTTCTCTGCTCCTAATGTTGGATGCAGAGAAGGCCTTTGATCGTATCCATTGGAAATATTTGAGAAAAGTACTTGATTTGAAGTCAACATACTATCTACCATTATGGCTCTATACTCCAAACCATCCGCTAGAGTGTACTTATCGGGCGTATTATCCTCTCCCTTCTCTATATCTAATGGAACAAGGCAAGGATGTCCCTTATCCCCTCTGATTTTCAATCTATTGATGGAGCCCCTTGCCATCCATATTAGATCGCACCCACAAATTACTGGCTTCTCACTAAATAACACAAATCACACCATCAGTTTGTTTGCTGATGATGTAATTTTGACTTTATCAGATGTGGAACCTTCCCTGGCTGCGGCACATAAAGTCCTCTCTCTGTTCAATCGAATATCATACTATACGGTAAATGAAAGTAAGTCTGGGGGGGCGGAGCTGGCAGCCGGAGCGCATGGAGGTGTGAGAGGAGAGCTCTCCCACAGAGGACCACATATATCGGCACACAGCGAGCCCACAGCCGACTCATCAGCTCCACAGGCACGGGTACACCCCACAGATCATACCGCTCATGATGAGCAAACGCAAGGACCGGGAAGGACCGAAGAAACTCACAGATTTCTTCCCCCTAGCCGCCGGCCGAGAAATCCAAGATGGCGCCCACGATGTGAGAAGCGCCTCGGCCTCCCCTGCACATGCTGACAGTAATCCAGCTTCATCCAAGGGTGAGTCATGCCCATCGGCCCATCCACTGCCACCATCCCCTTTTATCAGCCCTGTCAAGCAAAAGAGCAGGACATAACAGCCTTTATGCATAGCACTAAAGTGGAAATATCAGCGGTCAGTTACAGAGGTCATCATGTGGAAATTAAAATGGAAGAATTCACGATTGCACACAATGAACTTGTAGATGCACATTTTACTATAGATGACGAAATTAAAGCAATGCGCCTCAAAATGGCAGATATTGAAGACCGCGCATGCAGAAACAATATTAAATTCAGGGGGATCCCTGAATCCGTCAAACCGGTGGAACTGACTACCTACCTCCAAAAGCTTATGACCACTGCCCTACCATCCCTGGGCCCTGCAGATGTCACCATAGACAGAGCACACAGACTGCCTAAGCCATCCTTCCTGCCTGACCAAATTCCCAGGGACGTCATCGCAAGGATTCACTTTTATCATGTGAAAGATCAACGCATGCGCTATGCTAGACAACACCCTGCACTCCCAGATCCATACACAGGCATTGCACTCTATGCAGATCTGTCGCAAGCTACGCTGCAAGCCAGACATAACCTGGTCCCCATCACCAAAATTCTGCGAAATCACAAAATCCTATACAAATGGGGATTCCCAGCTAAGTTGCTGCTTGAAATGCACAACAACCCCACACAATTACCTCCCTGGAAAAAGGAATGGATCTCCTCAGAAAATGGCGGCTTCTCCCTGCAGATGGTGAAGTAGCAGATCCTGAACCCCTCCAAGACAGACGAAGCTACACTCGTCACAACAGACGAAACAAATGATGGATGACCCCATCCTCTCTTGTGCGATTATCTTTATGATGCGCTTGTTCTCAGATCACAAATATCAAGCTGCATCTTACCTGTGCCTTTACACCAATTGCCTGCCTAAGTAATGGCTCATATTTGCATCCGCTGTTCGGCTTTATCTATTAACTGTTTTCCCCCTCTTCATTTGCAGGATGTATCCTGTAACCGGGATTGAACAACAAAAGTTGTGTAAGTTATTCTCAGACCCCAATGGGTCTCCCTTTGTTCCTGATTGCTCAATGTTCTATGAGCAGCAGTTATCACCCCAAAGTTTTTACATTACAACAGTTCCTCTTCTGCAAGGTACACTTCTAACTTCTACCACTGGGGGGCAGCAAATCATCTACCAATTTGACTATGACAATTAAATTGATGACTCACAATGTGAGAGGCCTAAATAGCCCTTATAAACGTAGGGCACTCTGGAAATCAGCTCTCGCTATGAACTGTGATATTATGTGTGTACAAGAGACTCATTTTGCAAGCAATAACACCCCAAAGTGTACGCACAACAGATACCCACACGTCTTCTACGCTAATAACTCTTTCCAAAAAAATGGTGTAATGATAGCCATAAGGGACACAGTAACCTTCTCTCTCTTACAGGAACGCACTGACCAACACGGACGCTTCATCATCCTAGTTGCTGAGATTAATAATATTGTCTACACACTGGTAAACCTTTATGCACCAAATGTTAAAACACTGAAATTTGTGAGAAAAATGGTAGCCATAGCGAAAACAATGCAAAAGGGTAACTTAATTGTATGTGGTGATTTTAATACGGTTCTCAATTCTGATCTTGACTCCTCCTCAGTGGCTCTCCAACAGAGAACATGCTTAGGCCCATTTTGCCATGAAGAAAGGCTCTTTGACCCTATCCTGCTATCCTGCTATCCAAGCTTCCTTGGATGCGTGGTCATTCCTCATATATCAACACTTCACTAAAGTACCTATGTATAAGCTACAAATACCATTAGCGTCCTACCAGTACCTAATCCCTCACATCTCGATCCAGAACTGGAAGAAGAGGGGTGAGCATTTTATCACTCCGTCTGTAGCACAACAAGAACCACTAGATACCTTTAAACTATTTCAGATAAAGCACTACTCCACCACCAACCTGCATATTCCATTGGAAATACCTCAAACATTGTGGGAATTCTTACTTAACAAAAACCCAGGGCAAAGGAAGGGAATCTCCTTATTTTCTAGGCTCACAAATCCACTATATATAAATTCCAAACTACCCAACATGCTGAAATGGGAAAAGGAACTTCAAACAGAATTCTCGCTTAGTCAATGGCATGCAGCAGTGAAAAGCAACAGCAAATCCTCAGCTTGTATAGATCACTGGGACAACGCACAAAAAATATTACATAGATGGTATCTTACGCCCCTATGGCTTCATAAGATGGACCCAAAACTACTACCCTCACTATGTTGGAGGAACTGTCAAACTACTGGCAGCTTACTTCACACACTGTGGAGTTGTGGAGTTATAGCAAACTTCTGGAAAGAAGTGGAATCTATGATCTCAGACATCACTCATATCAAGTTTAAACTCACACCAGCATTGGCACTACTCAGCATTGGCATTGAACAATTTCCTCCCTTACAGAGAAGAATAGTAGTAAATATCTTGTTTGCCTCCCATATATCCCTAGCGAAGGAATGGCGCTCACCTACGCCTCCTCAGGTTGACGTGGTAATCTCCAGAGTCAATAATCAATATATTATGGAAAAATTGCTTGCATACAAGGAAAGGAGAGCCTCAGTTTTCCATAGACATTGGGAAAGCTGGAGCTCTTCTAAATATGCCTCTCCACACTTGTGACTTATGACACACAACTCTCTTGACTACAGACTATTATGATTATCTGCACACCCAGTGGTTAGAACACGTTCCACCAGGAATGGTACTCAATTGAGAAGACTCTCCATCATACGCTACTGTTCCTAAAAGAAAACACAGTTTGTACCAAATAGCAATGCAGCTATATCACTGTTTGGTTGCTTACTTCATTGGTATAAAAGTTTGCATATTACTGGTTATGTTTTCAATCACTTGTGCCTTACATTATCACCAGGGACCCTCGTCAAGGTCCACTGGGAGCTCCTTTACTTACTAAATTTAACTGAGCCCAGTCACAGTGTGTACCCGAAAGGGGTGACAGGCTTTGCCTCCTGTGAGGCCGTTTACCTATAACATATAAGTAGCTCGTAGATGATCTATATTACAGTTCTTTTGTATATATATTCAATGTAACCCTTCTGTCTGCATACTTCTGATATTTACAAAAGTCTCATTTATTTTTTATGTAAACTGTAAACTTCAATAAAAATCTATGGTTAAAAAAAGAAAGGAAGTATCAAATATTGGGGTTAGGAGTAGATGCTCAAAAGAAAATTAGACTTCAGCAGCACTTTCCCTATGCATAGAGCTCTAAGGGAATACAATATTTAAAAAAATAAAGACAGTGCTGTGTAAATTAATTCAATTAAATTAAGTAAAAAGATTTAAGTAAAAAAATGTCCATATACGATCCGAAATGGTGAAGGTGAAAAGATGAAAAGTAACTTTATGCAGGCTGATAGGTCTGAGTAAATCAGTGATCCCTCCACCACATATACAGATGGCCTCTCACCTCCATCATTCGACCTGAAACAGGTCACAGAGCAATGCACATAAAGCAGGGTTCACAGATCCTAAGTTCCTCCCAGTATCCAGATTACACTCAGTTAATGAATGGATAACATGTATGGGGACAAGAAATAATAGGATCTAGTGCTCTCTGTTTGAACCATTTAATAATGCAAAGAAGTAAAAGCAAAAAACTCACTTACAAAAAATGCACTCAGATCCGAGTGCAGGCATGTGAACAGAAACAGACGCTGTGTCAAACCAATGCAATGGCCGCGGGTAACGTCATGGGTGACACCTGAACTCCGTACACGTTACGTCCATAGGCGGGACTTCCTCAGCGCAGGGCAGGCTGTATGCAGACGGCCCGCTTGTTTATGTATAAATAGCCATGGCAACCCTCATAGAGCCTATCGAAAAGCTTGGCGCATGCTCGAATCACCTCTGAGATCTCAAAACAAAACAACGTTTGGCGGCATCACAAATGAGGGATATAAACACAGTTTAAAGCAGCAATGGAAGAAATAAAAATATCAGGAAATAAAGTGCATAATATACAGTCCCACATGGTGCAACATCTCACTATATACTAGAGGGACATTTTCTCATAGTAAAAGAATAGGAACATTCCCATATTAAAGGGGCACTCTAATTCATAAGTTTCAATATCATAAAAATGAATAGCAATAAATAAAAAATGAATGACATCAATCCGCAGCTCATTACAATGGCAGACACTTACAATACATATAATCAATACAGCTTCCTCATACATAATCTATAATAGAAAATGAATGATAAAATCAATAATAGAAAATTATTAATAAAGAGATCATTGATACAAAAATAAAAACATTTTTTGTAATAAAAATTATTAATAACCAATTATCAATAAAAATATAGTAAGCATATAAATTAAATAAAAAAACCCTGTATAAAAATGTTTAAAATGCTAACTGGACACTATCTATTGGAAATAAAACAGTTGAGGTCAAAATCAACATTCATACCAGCAGGGGTCATGACCTTAGTCTCAAAAATCCAGTAAGATTCTCTCCGACTCAGCTGCCTGATAAAGTGACCGCCTCTCCAATGTCAAGGTACTTTCTCAATACCCCAAAAATTTAAGCATTTGGGATCTCTATTGTGACATTTTCTGTAGTGCCTGGATACACTATGGGTCTTGACCCCCTTTTAATATTACTAATGTGTTCACCTATTCTTACATGTGAGTGCTCTTGAGGTGCAACCCAAATATTGCAACCCAAAGTCGCACTCGAGCATATAGACTACTCCTTCAGACGCACAGGTAATAAGATTTTTGATCTTATATTGTTTACCTGTCACTGTGGCAATAAAGTCTTTACGTTTTTTTATGTTTTTACTGGCATGTTTACATGTAGCACACCTCCCACAGCCATAAAAAACAGAAAGAAAATGAAATAACCTATTATCAGCCACTTTGGGTGGATCAACAACTCCATGGGCCAGGCAATCTCGCAAGGAGGGAGCCTTACAACAAATAAATGCAGGTCGATCAGGTAGTACAGAACCAAGGATTCGGTCTGCCTTAAGGATCGGCCAATGTTTAGCCATAATTCTCTCAAATTGTTTGTGTTGGATACTATAGTCCAACACTATTTTAAAACCTAAAGATGTATCTACAGTCTCGTTAGTAGTAATTTTATCAGCTACAATAGACCTCCAATTGGTAAGCCTAACTTTCTCAATCTCAGAGTTAATCACAGATTGTGTATATCCCTTTTGTTTAAAACGACTGGCTAAAATTTGTGATTGTGCTAAAAATTCATCCTCTGCCATACAATTACGTTGGAGCCGGATGAACTGTCCCCTAGAGATATTACACAGTCAAGACCTGTGATGGCAGCTATTGAGTGGAATATAAGCATTCCGGTCTGTGGCCTTAAAATAATTCCTCGTATGGAAGCAATCGTCTTTTTTAAAAATTTCTAAATCAAGGAATGTGATCTGCTGGTGATCCATATTCCAAGTCAGCTGTATGTTTTTGTTGTTATTATTAAGTCTATTGACAAACAACTGTAAGCTAGGCATGTCCCCATTCCAAATCATGATTAAGTCATCAATATATCTTTTGTAGCATATCAGTTGAGGTGGACAATCAATGAAAATAACTTCTTCCTCCCAGTGGGCCATAAACAGATTGGCCACACTGGGAGCAAAATGGGCGCCCATGGCTACACCACGTATTTCTAAAAAATAATATTTTTAAACCAGAAATAATTGTTAAGTAAACAAAACTTCAAGCTTTCAAGAAGAAATGCTACATGTTCACTGGAAAGGTCAGTGGTTCGTAGAGCCCATTGAACTGCAGCCAAGGCTTCGTCATACACAAGATCAATACAATACACAAGATGAAGCACATGACAAAGTATCCAAGATTTGGATTATTTGCTTGGTATCTCGCAAATAAGCCTTGGTTTTCACAACTAATGGTTGCAAGAAAAAATCAAGATATTGTCCCAACCGAGAGGTTACGGAATCTATACCATTAACGATTGGATGGCCTGGAGGTAGTTCAGGATTTTTATGCAGCTTGGGCAAAAAATAAATTATCGGAGTCCTACAGTATAGAGGATCCAAATAAGATGACTCTTTGGGGTTTAAAATCCCCTTTTGTTTACCTTCTTGGATAAGAGAATGTAGATTGTTTTTAAATTTGAACATGGGGTCACCATTAGGTAATAGATAGGGCTCCTGGTCGCTGAGTAGCCTAGTCATTTAATTGTGATAATGGGTTTTACCTAGTACTACTAAGCCACCCCCCTTATTCGCTGGATGTATTACAATATTGTTACGTTGTTCCAAAGAGGTGATCCCATTTTTAACATACTGACAGTCTCTGACTTTTTTGATTCGCAATTTATCCAGATCATCACAAACCACATTCCTAAACACCTCCAGATGCCTGTTATCACTACATTGAGGGTTAAAAACGAATTTATTCCTTAGGTTAGAATGTATGCAGTCAGATTGAGAGAAATTATGCTGTATTGGGTTAGAAAGGAAATACTTTTTCATATTAAGGCTCCATGCACACTGAAGCTCAAAAAGCCTTTTCTGGATGCCAGCATTTCTGGATTAACAGCATTTTGTACTAGCGTTTATGAGCGTTTATGAGCATTTTATAGCGTTAGTGTTTATGGGCGTTATTAATAAAAATACACAGAGGATACTCCAAAAGTCCCACAATGTATTCCAAACTCTCACAATGCATTGAAAAAATAGAACGCTGAACGCTAATTAACAAGCGTTTATGAGCGTTTATCAGCGCTTGCCTTCTTTTGGCGGTGAAAAACTGCACTTTGAACGCAAATTTCTGGCATTCAGAAAAAAGCCCATAAACTCCACTGCTCATTAAAGCTAAAAAACTTCCATGTGTGCATGGATACATAGGCTAACATAGAGTGGAGTTTATGGGCTTTTAAAAAAAAAACACCCAAACACCAATAAACTGCAGTTTATGAGCTTCAGTGTGCATGGAGCCTTAGACCTCGAATATATTTTTGCACATTGACATAAGTCGGAAATTTATTAAGGTTAAGAATAGGTGCAAATTTTAGACCATATCCAAAACCTTAATTTCATTGTTTCAACTATTCAATGCAACCATCTGCCTTTTCTCCAAAGGCTAGATTCGAAACTATGGTCTATAACCAAATCCGAAATGACATGGTCAGGTAGATTAGCGGCATTTAAAATTATGATTTTACCACAATTCATTTATCTATTTACCACAGTTCATTTTTTACCACAATTCATTTTACCACAATTCATTTACCCTCCCTATTACAGTCCCTAAAAACTTTTTCTCTAAAGCCCAATCGGTAATTAATAAGTACTTATGGCAGGGGAAAAAGCTAGGTGCGCATTTAAAAAAATGATAAAAACAAGAAGAGCAGGGGGGCTGGGTCATGTACTATTGAAAGATTATTATCTAGCCACTATTCTAGCTCAGGCAAAACAGTGGTTCCCAAAAAAACAAACACCCAGGTGGTTAGAATCGGAGAAAGCTCATTGCACCAACATTAACATATATGACCTGCTTTTAACAAGTACATTTAAACACTCGGAAATAGGTGTTTTGGCTCCCACTATGAAAGCCACGTTTAAAGCGTTGAATATACTCCTAAGCTCTACTAGGTCTGACCATGTTATCAAATCTATTCCGTTACCTATCACGAGCTTACAGCTATTAATTCCTGATCTAAATATAAGGAACTGGATAGCGAAGGGTATTACTAATGTAGAAGATATCACTGTAGGCCCATCAATAAAAACATTTAGAGCAATCCAAATAGAACATGGCCTAGAAACAAAAGATAGATATGCTTACAATCAAATATCTAATCTCTTATTAGCAATCCCTACACCCTACGTTTCTATACCATCTAGGATATTTCTCTATTTTACAAATCCCAAAACCACAATTAAAGGCAAATCCCTTTTTTATAATTTTTTAAACCAAAAATCAGAATTGTCTAAATCTCCATCCATGAAAACATGGGAATTAGACCTAATGTCCTCATATTCCATAGAAAAATGGCAATATTCAGTAAAAATTATTTATGCAGCTACAAAATGTGTTAACCTTTGGGAACTATCTAACAAAATTATCTTAAGGTGGTACTTAACTCCCATTAGGATAGCTAGATTCCATCCCCAAGCATCACCATTATGCTGGAGACAATGTGGGTACAGAGGCTCACTTATATATATATATATATATATATTATGGGCTTGCCCAAAGTTAAAAACCATCTGGTATCAAATCTTTGATTTAATTAGCAAAATTACCAGCATCCCTATTCCCAAAAGTCTAGAACTAGCTATCCTATCACTAGGAATAGAAATGGCCCCTACTATGTATAGAAACATAGTCTTTCATATTCTAGTGAGTACTAAACTGGCAATAGTAAAGAGATGGAAAACTAAGCGCCAACTCTAATGGAAATAATAAAGACAGTTGATTTACATATAAACTATGAGCTGATGTTCGCCGCTTCCCAAGGTAGCTACCAATCTAAGCACAAAACTTGGCTTCCGTGGGTTAGAATGGTATCAAACAAACAATATGAAAACCACTAGGAAGGTTGGATTAATAAAACTCTACATTTTCCTCTATAGACTGTAGATTTATGACATACTATAATAAAAGAGTGACCTGGTTGTCCCAGGCGTTGGGCGCAGTGTGTTCCTAGTAGGGCACTCGACGCCTGGGGTCGAACCAGACAAGGACACCCCTGAGAGTAAATATGCACTTAATTACAGTAAGAATGTATAGATGTATATCTTTATGGACATGCCTGAAACCGGTCTAAGTAAAGGTTCACACCCAATGTGTGATTTTGTGATGTTCGTCAACTTGGCATATGTTCTATGTTCTATATTTCATATTCCATATATTCCTTTTATTTAGTACCTTGTACCTGTTTGTTATTCTTTTCTTATGTTAAATTTAAAACTTTCTTTCTCAATAAAAACTATTGAAAGTAAGAAACAGTGAAACTGTGTTGGAGCTGTTTAATACCACAACTATAACTGGGGGTCAGGAACAAACGGGACAAGCTTATGCAGCTGTACCAGTATCATTGATAGTAGATTGAGTGGTAGTATTTTGGCTAAATTGTCATGTCGCCTGGTGGATCAGCATCATCGTTGCTGGTGTTGTGCTGGTGGTGCTGTTGGCGGAGTTTACCAGGATCTAGAATTTTCCATTGCCTTAGTAGAAAGATGCCTTCTTCCACAGATCTTTTGGTGAAGGTTTTGTTGCCTTTCGTGGTCACCAATTTAACATGGTGACCCCATATGTACTAACGCCAGCACTATTACAACTTCACCTGCACATTTGGCTTTGTATGCTACTTATTTCCAATCTTCTTCATTACCACTACCTATTGATGGATGATTTGTTTTATCCATTATAAATACCTGTGGGGTTATTATTACTCCTTACTACCAACATTGACTACACTATGGAGACTTTCCATTCTTGTCCTTGGGGACACTTGTAGATGTCCTGGTTGCCCATGGCTCCTTTACACCTCAGCTCCCAGGACAGACGAATTTATGGGCATATGTCTCGCTGTGCCGCAAACTGTTTTACTACCCTTATGTAAGTATTAAGTAATGACACTTTACTATTCCCTTACATGTTTAGTACAACACTAGACCATATGTATATCTGTCTTTTGCAGACTGTTCAAAGCATCCACCCCTGAAGAACTGATTATTCACAAAACGTGTTTGGCCTTCAGGATGCAGCTATATGTTTTACCTTAGGATTCATTCTAAGTTTTGCCCATTTATGATTACTCCTGCAATCTTCACAGATATTAAATACAAATACTTGTTGCTTTGAGTGTTGCAATGTGCTGCTATTATGTATGTGTATGAATATGAATTTTTTTAAGCAATTCCAATTACATTGTTTTTATTATTTTTTTATTATTTATATAGCATTGCTTAGGTCTTTTTAAAGTAGTTATATATTGTGTCACACACACATAGATATTCGTTTTTTTTTTATTTTTTATTATTATTATGAGTGCAGATAGAGCTCATCGGCTAAAAGCCATTTTTGAAAATATTAATATTAGTAAAAATAATCCAATACAACATGATAAAATGGCCAAAAGGTATTTCTAACAACTTGCCACATACAGAAGTTTTTGAAATCTGTATGAGAAAAGCGTTCTTGCAGTTGCAGGATGCTAAACAGTACAAACAGTACAAACAGACCCAATGGTGGGACCTAGCATTCCTTAAAAAATATTTAGTACTAGGGATTACACCAAGAGGACTTTGTATCAAGAAGCAATGCAGCATTACACCAAGAGGAATTTCTATCAAGAAGCAATGCAGCTTCTTGGACGAAGACCTCCATAAGGAATAGCGATCACTAGCAGAATTCTGCACGATTAAATAGATCAAGATCCTTATTATCCAAAGGGAGAGGAAATTAGAAATAGCACAACAGCAGGTCAAAGAGAAAGAAGCCATTATTCAGGATTTTAGTACTTCCTGTTTATATTCCAAATGGCTACAAATTTTAAATAGAAATGTAAAAAAGGATAAAGATACTTTGATTCATAAAAATACTAATAAACTAGAACAGGATCTTTTTTGATTATGGAAATGGCCAAGTATTTGATTGACGATGTCCTAAACAGGAGAATACTGATACATTAATACATAAAACTCAAACAAAAGCCACAAACACATCTAAATTCAGGGGTACCAAACCTAATAAACAGAAACAAAAAAGACCTATGTATCCACCATTATCCCCTCAGAGAGCTGCTGAACACTCGTCAGATAGATCCATGTTGAGACTGACAATTCCTAAAATTCCGGCATCAAAGTCGGTCAGTCAGAGGGAGGGTATACCAACCACTACCATTATAGACCTTACCCCCTCTCCATCCTTGTCCCCCTCTTCTCTGTAAGCACCATTTATTACATCAATTGTGATGCATGAGGCTGTTCTGGTGTCAACACCAACTACCCAATACCAACTGTCTTACAACGTACCCATTCACAATAGCACAATTTACAATAGCTATAGTCCTCTATCTCGTGATCTAGAGGATTACATCTTATTAGAAGCCAGGCCCAAATCCCAGGATAGTATTGGCGATCATCATCCACAGGATATAAATAGCCAAACAATGTCTTCCAACAGTCAAAATTTTCAGACATTTCCTCCAACAAATAAAAAAGAAAACTAGAAGAGGATGAAGAGGAGGAACCATTAGGAAGAATAAACAAGAAAGAGAGGTCATAGATAATACAGGAGTTAGTACAATAAAAATATATAATCTGTTCTTCCATACCCTTACTCCCTCTGAAGAGTTTTTGCTTCAGAAGGGTTTAAGTTTCTCCCCTTCAATAGGTCCAAATAAATTTGGTTAATTTAAGGATCTACACGGCTTCATACGATCTTTAACACTAAAACGCCACTATGCCCCTAATCCTCTGGCTAGTCAGAAAAAAATTAGGAGTGAGAACAAATCTGCATTGGTTCCCCTTACTGGAGATTATACCCCCCATGGAACTGGATGAAGAGGCGCTACAGACCCTTGAAGATCTATGGGCCGAGGGTCATACAGAGGGTTATGTCCCAACATCTGGATTAGAACCACCTGTAATATACTCTCCCTTTAGACCCAAATTAACATTTTTTCCAACCAATTCGAAAGGCACATATATAGAAACATATTATCAAGCCGTGTATAAAGATTTCCTGTTACTTTGTGATATACCCAAGACAGAATTTGAATAAAGCGGAGAGCCTGGCTCTAAAAAACTTAATGGCTAATACTGATATCAGTATCAGGCAGGCTGACAAGGGAGGCAGTCTGGTGGTACAAAATTGTGTAGGTTATATTAAAGAAGCCAGCCGGCTGCTAGCTGACACAGAGACGTATTTAAAGTTATGGTCTGACCCTTTACCAGAATTTCAGTTGGAACTTAAGATGCTGGTACAGGAGGCGTTGGAAAACGGGGTGCTCACCAAAAAAGAAGGATAGTTTAGATTGACATCTGAGTGTAGCACCCTGTATTTCTACCACCTTCCTAAGGTCTACAAATCATTGGTCAATCCTCCGGGAAGACCAATTGTGGTCTTTCTAAATTCATTGATTTCTGTTTACAACCCTTGGTGTGTCAATTGCCTTCGTACATTAAGGACTCAAATGAAGTGATTGATGCCCATAGACACTACACATGGGAGGAGAGTTATTGGTGGGCATATTTAGATGTCACTTCCCTCAATACATCCATACCTCCTAAAGTAGGCTTGAAGGCTATAGAACATTTCCTGTCCAAAAGTGAAGATTTTAACAATCACAATTTTTGGTCCAGGCTACTGAATTCTGTCTGAAACTGAATTATTTTACTTTTTGTGATCTGTTTTATTTACAGCGTAGGGGAACTGCGATGGAGGCAAACTTTGCCCTGGTGTATGCCAACTTAACCATAGGCCTTTGGGAGGAGGACAGTATCTGGGCCAACAATCCATTTGCTGAACACGTTGTGTATTTTGGCCGGTACATCAATGATGTTGTACTCATATGGAGCGGAGGTCCAGAGCTGTTCGCCTTTCTGGCCCATTGCAATTCTAGCCCCCTCGGTCTGTCTTTTACGCATGTACTAGATCCCCATTAACTCGTATTTTTGGATATAGTATTATCTCATGATCAGAACAGGATTATTACAAAAAATCATGTTAAGCCGACCAGTGGTAACTCCTATCTCCACTTTAGAAGTTGTCATCATCCCACATGGAAAAGTAATATTCCTAGTGGACAATTAGATAGATTGAGACGGAACTGTTCAAGAGTGGAAGATTATATAGAACAAGGGGCTACGATGACAAAAAAGTTTGAAGAAAAAGGATATCCACATGAGCTCGTTAATGAAGCTTTTTTGTCCGATATGAGCCCTCCCCTCAAAAAGAAGGCTCCTAGAGAGGAATTAGCAAATAACCATACTGTAAAGATTTGTTTCAACTTTTAATGATAATTTTAAATTAATGACTAAAATTATAAAAAAACACTATAATATTTTATTGTTAGATCACCGTTTAGCTCCAGAACTACCAGAGGTTCCAGCTGTCACTTTACGAAAATCTCTCACTTTATAAAATATATTGGCACCTAGTAAAACATTAAATAAATCAACCAGATCCCCTCTTGATGTTAGGTCGTACTTTGATGACAGGAAAGGCATTTTACAGTGCAAAAATAGAGGATGCCTGACCTGCCAATTTATTGTCCAAGGGACTAAGATAATTACCACTAATTTAGGTAAAAACTATGAAATCAGGCAATTTATTACGTGCTCTACGGACTTTGTGATTTATGTCCTACGGTGCCTGTGTGGCCTCTTCTATGTGGGTCGTACTATTCATGCGTTACGTGCTAGAATAGGCGACCAACGTAGATTTGTTACCAAGGGGTGCGACGATTTTCATTGTTTTTATAATAAAGATATCAAATGTCTGGAGGTCTTTGTGATAGAAACTATCCCCAAAGGAACACTAACTATAAATGAGAGATCTTCCCTGTTATGTAAAGAGGAAGTGTTCTGGATATACATGTTTGATTCACTTGCTCCCAAGGGGTTAAATGAGGAACTAGAAACGTGCAGTTTTGTTTAGTGTTTTTTTTTTTTTGATTATGTATGTGTTTTGTGGCAGACATCTATTATAATATTTAATGATTGTGAAAGCTGTTATATATAATTTTATTCTTATATTTAGGTAGATATATGCTACACCAGACTAGAAAAGCTAAGGATAGTAGTATTGACTGTGAATCCTCTGAGCAATAAGGGGTTAATGTTAGAGGTCTGATTTATCCCGCCCCTTAGCTCGGTTAATCTTTCCTGCCCCAATTTTTGTCCCCCCCTTTTTTTATTTAAACTTTCTCAGTTGCCCTCATCCTTGACTGTGATAAAGCGCTAGAGCGCGAAACGCGTGGTCAAGGCAACTTAAATTTGGTGTTCCGACTAGCCACCACGTCCCATTAATTATTCATTTTTGGGACCTCCATCATTGACAAACATTGGCAGTACAGACAACCTGACAACCTTCCCAGCCTGTTTATTCAGACTTTCCAGCAGTGTGGGTTTACATCCTACAGTAGCGGTTTAACATCGGGTGACACCGCAGGTGGAAGAGGAACCCTCACTATTGGGGAAACATTGGACCGCATTGCGAGTGGCAGAGCGATCCATCACCTGACACAGCAGCGGCTCCACCTCAGCGACCCCGGGCTTTCCCCTTTCTGAATCAGTGTCTCAGCTGGTCTGACGTCACTAACCCATGTTGGACGGAGCTCAGTTCCATCCTCGCTGCACGCGGCTGTGTTATCCACCGCACCACACGCTGGATCATTTTCTGTTGCTGATGAGTTGTTTTCCCCTGGGATCATACTCCATACCCAGCAGGGTCTCAGTTGGCTGTCCGCTGTTGATCCATCCAATTCTTCCTCCCCCCTGTCCTTTGTTTTGGGAGAACGATTTCGGTTGGGACTCTGCTTTAGCTCTTTGTTGCTCAATGGATGGCTAGTGACTACACGAACCTGTTTTATCTTCTTATCGTCATTGTGAGAGTATAGGACTGTTTTATATTTAATGATATTTTGAATTAAATTATTCATTATTCAACATATTTTTTTCAAATGCTGTGGACTGATTTTTTTAACCCTTGGAGCGCTGGACTTTTTGTGTTTTGATTGCCAGATCTGTTTCTACCAGTTATGGTTTCTTTCCAGCTACACTGGGCATAGAAGCCTCCCATTGACTTATTTAATTATTTTTTTTCTCCTCAGGTTTCCATATATTAGCGCTGGGACTTTGTTGTTTTTACTATGAATATGAATTCAACAATGTCATGTGTATATAAATTAAATCATTACTGTATCTGGATATACTCAATACTATATGTTTTGTTGTTTGACCATGTCAATAAAACATGTCTATACTTTCTTACAACCCCCTAGTTAATTGCCTCATTCAAAGTCCCAAACCCTTTTCTTCCATTAAGAAGTATTTAATGAAAAGCACATTTTCTCTTTACAATACATTTTACTGTGCTGTCTACTTACATGGTTCTTTTTCACCAAGTTCATTAAAATGAAAGACAGCTGCAATAATTACTGCATTTATTTAGTTCATATATTAGCGCAGAACATCCACTGATCATTAGATCAATACATCTACAGACAAAGTTACTGAGAATTCCTAGGGAACCTTGTAAAATAAGCTTCATTTAAACAGGCCTATACTTTAATGGAATTGTAATACTATATTTTAAAATGCAGTTACTATGCATTGAAGATAATGTCTTCTAAAACTGTTTGTCTTGATAATATATTGTAGTTATTTACATTTAAATTCTGTAAATATAATGATCATTTACAGTACAGGTAGCATGAATAATCTTACATTGTGATGACCACTCTAGCTTGTTGATGGTCATTTGTAGCCAAACACCCCTTTAATTTAGTGATGTTGTTCCTATTGGGTGCTGGAAAATCAATAGGTACTTGATAAGATTCCCGCACAGTACAGATTTTAACATCTCTTAGCATAAAGTAAAGTAAGGCAGTTCCATCAGAAAAAAACTAAAATGCATTCAAGTGACTGTTTAAAGTTTCTAAAAACAACATCCAATAGCCATTCCTCACAACTTGGATATAAAAGTAAACAGTATTTTATGTTATCAGGAGTGCACTTCCGAGCATACCTGCACTATTTAATTTAGCAATTCTCTTGTGCATTATGAAACAATGTTCTTACCAAATTTATCAGGACTTAACATGGAAGCAAACTCTAATATAATTTAGGTTTAAAAATATTGCTTCGCCTTTCTCATACCACTGCTGCATACCATTTGTAAAGGAGTTCAGTTTT